>JARQOD010010555.1:0-26907 GCA_033576555.1 Oophaga sylvatica | reverse complement strand
TCAGTTAAACGAGTATCAATACGAATGCAGTAGTTAATAAAGTCACCTAACGCAGTGGGAGGGTCGGCACGAGCAAGTTCATCCTTAATTAGTGGGGATAACCCCTTTCGAAAAATAGATTTTTGGCGGAATTGTCCCAGGTGGTATCAAGGGCCCATCTCCTGAAATCCAAGGCATATTCAGCTACTGAGTGCTTACCTTGGCGCAAAGCTAACATGGCTGATTCAGCTGTTGCACCTCGATTGGGGTCATCAAACACCTGCCCCATGGCTGAAATAAAGTCATCAAGGTGATTCAAACAATCATCCTCAGTCTCAATCAGAGGGTTTGCCCATATCAAAGCCTTGTTGGTAAGCAACATAATTATAGTAAGCACCTTAGATCGTTCAGTAGGAAATTGTGAAGCATGTGCAGAAAAAAAAAGATTACATTGATTAACAAATCCCCTGAATTTTTCACGTTCACCACCAAAACGAAAAGGGGGCAACTTGGGAATCCCAGCACTTGGGGCTACGGCAGGAGCCTGGACTCGCCCCTCTAGAACCTCAATCCTGGCTCGCAAATCCTGAGTAGTTTGTCCAACCACTTGCAAATTGTGATTATTTAGGTCCTGAAGATTTGTAAGACGGGTCTTTATATTCTGCAAATCTGCAAGGATATTATCAGTCACTCCACAAAGTTCCTTTATGCGGGCCTCCATTTTCCAGATCTTTTAAGACAGGATACTGGAAGAAGAGGAGAGAAAAAAAACAATAGTGTTCACCTGTGGCAACACTGAAGAAAGAAAAAACTTTAAGGGAACTGCTCACCTGGAATGGTTGTGAGAAGTCACAACCACCATCATCACAGAAAGCTTTCAACCAGACATCTGATATCCAGAGTTTCAGCAGACAAAAGAGAAGAGAAAAAAAAAAAAAAAAACAATAGTGTTTACCTGTGATAACTCTGCAGGAAAAAAAAACTTAAGGGAATTGCTCACCTGGAATGGTTGTGAGAAGTCACAACCACTGTTATCACAGAAAGTACAACCGGACATCCGATATCCACAGTACAGCAGACAAGCCTTTCCAGACCCAGCAGACACTAACGTTTGGCTTCAGAATCTTGTAATGTATGTGATACAGTTCATATAGCGTCTTGTGCTTGGGTGCGATGAAAATACTTGAGACACAGGTTGGAAAAGAAAGTCTTGTATTGCTTCATACAAATTGGCAAAAATAAACACACAGGTTGCAAACACAGAAGCAGGAGACACAGCAGGCCAAAGTAATCTAAGTTCATCAATAACTCTCCACAACAGATTCAGATCTTCTTCTATGTTACCGCAAGTCCATGCAACCGTGAGGCTTTCAAGAGCAGAGTTCAGAGTCCACAAGAGCTCCAGAGTTTCTCAGTAGAAATGGCTGGAGTACAAAGTCCAAGGCTTCAGGAGTCAGAACACAGGTTCACTGCAGGCCAGATTCTGAAGCACTGATTGCTCAGGTGTGGCTGTTTAAGAAGCAAACGGAGAGAATCAGGGCGGGAACATGCAAGCTGGAAAACTCCATTTTAACTGAGGGCAAGATAGCTGCAGCAAAACAGAAAGCAAAATGGCCGACGAACAAACTGAGTTTCAGAAACAGATATACAGAACCTTACACGTCCTCTGCTGCAGAGAATGTTGAAAGCCTTCTGTGAATACAATAATTTATTGCTGATCATTTTGTGTGCATCTGAAGTGCTGTCAGTAGGTCTAAATAAGATGTTAAACGACCACAGATTGGCATAGGAAAGATGTGTATCTTCGTACCGTGTTAGCCAGTAGATAGAAAAATATTTAGACTTGAGAGTCCTCAGTGGTTGATACCTTTTAATGGCTAACTGAAAAGATGGTAACAAATTGCAAGCTTTCGAGACTACTCAGGTCTCTTCAGGCAAAGACTAATACAAAATCTGAAGAATCACATATTTATATACACAAAAGGACACAGGAATAATGCAATAGATAAGACAAGTGACGTGAAGCAGAACTGTCATTATGGCAGAGGGATGAACATAAATATTGGAACAGTTCATAGATAAGGAGGGAAAGTTTTATTGCACTCTGATTGGGGTCTGGTATTGTGTTTTGATGACCCTAGAAGGTCAGAGAAGCAGATTCCTTAATTGATATAGAAAGACATAAATCCATGTGACACGTTCATTCCAACACTAAGAGTGTCAAAGGTCATCATGAGCTTATATTCCCAAACATTTCTATCTTTCTCAGATTTGAAGTTAGATTTTAATATAAGTAATTCCATATCCATCATGCTATGACCGGGCATACAAAAGTGTTTTGCCACAGGTAAATCCATTCTTTTTTCTCTTATTGTGTGACGATGAGAATTCATCCTTGTTCTCAGTTTTTGCCCGGTCTCCCCCACAAACAGACCCCCAGTTGGACATTTAGTACATATAATGAGGTACACCACATTAGATGTGATGCAGCTGAAAGTACCTGGCATCTTGTAGTCCTGATGTGAGTTGGGGATCTTTATCTTGTCTGTGGTCATTATAAATGGACATGTTTTACATTTCTTCTTGTTGCAAGGAAAGGTTCCTGCAGCTGTTGGGGAGGACAGGGAGCTTCTGACAATGATGCTTCTTAGATTTGGGGGCTGCCTAAAACATAGTAGTGGGGGGTCTGGAAATATGGATTGTAATCGGGCATCTTTTTGTAGTAAAGGTTGTAGTTTCCGTGCAGCTCCCCTTAGCATCTCCAGATTTGGATTCTAGGTGACCACTAGAGGCATGAGAAAATGAAGGAAAAAGGGATCCAGCTTCAATAAAATCTTCATCTTTATTGATTCATAAAAACATGAATAATGGCATGCTCCTGGACAAGCTCAGGACAAGGCTACGCGTTTCGATCACAGGGATCTTTATCACAGCTGACATATTCAGACAAAGGCACATATTTAAGACAAAGGAAGACCAATCACGATCAGAAAAAATGTCATGTGATTTTTGACAAGTCCTTTAACAATTTGCACATAACGAATAAAGAAACAAAAACAATATTTGCACAAATAAAATCAATGCAAAGAAATAAAATTAATAATGGAACATCAATTCGTTTCTTTTGTTGAGACCAAATGGATGTCTGGTATGTAGATTAAAGATCCAGAAAGCTTCACGTGTGAGGAGTCGCTGACGTGCATCTCCACCTCGGGCAGACAGGTTAACACTTTCAATACCTGTGACTTGGAAGGAAGAAACATTGCGAGCATGCTGAAAAATAAAATGTTTAGCAGCAGCAGAAATATTGCGATTCGAAGAAACATTCTTTATATCCTGCAAATGTTCAGCGATCCTGATTTTTAGTTTCCTAGTAGTGCAGCCTATATAAGATAAATTGCAAGTAGTGCACATAATTTTATATACCACATAGCATGAATTACAATTGATATATTTGTTAATGGTATAAATCGCAGTGCTGTCATTATTTTCAAAGGTTTTCGTTACACAAACATATTTGCAAAGTGCACATCTATTGTGGCCACATTTATAAAAACCTTTATGTTCTAACCACGATGTTTTATGAGAAGAGAAATTATTACTGAACATGCTTGGAGAAACTTTGTTACCAATAGATGGCGCTTTCCTTGAAACAACATTAATACCTGATGAAAGAATGTCAGCAAGAGAGGGATCTTCTTATAAAATAGGCAGCGATCTCAAAATGATTTTTTTGATGTCCCCAAATTGAGGACTATATTGAGCACAAAAATATGGTTTCACTGCAAGATCATTTTTTTGTTGTCGCCCTCCACTAATGAGATCCTCTCTGTTTTTATTACTTACAATTGTTCGTGCTCTTTTTAATGACCATTTAGGATAATTTCTGTTTTTTACTTTTGTATCCACACAATTAAATTCCGTTTCCAAAGCTGTAGGATCGCTGCAGTTTCTCAAAATTCTGGTATATTCACCCAAAGGAATCGATTTAATAGTATGTTTGGGGTGACTGCTTGCTGCATGCAAGATAGAATTACCAGCACAAGGTTTGCTGAACGTTTTAGTAATAATAACAGAGTCATGTACCCCATATAAATCAAGATCCAAAAAAGAAATTTTGTTATGATGAAATTTATGAGTAAAATGTATGTTGAATGAATTAGAATTGATATAATCAATAAATCCGGATATGGCAGGTACATCACCACTCCAAATGATGAGTAAATCATCAATATATCTACCATACCAAGCAATCGAGTCAATAAATGGATTAGTAGCTGAAAAAAAAAAAATATATTCCCAATATGACATAACAAGATTAGCTAGGGATGGCGCAAATTTCGCACCCATCGCCACGCCAGATTTTTGTATAAAAAATTTATTGTCAAATGAGAAAAAATTGTGGGTTAATAAAAATTGAATAACTTGTAAAATATAATTAATGCGATCCTGGGAATAATTACTGAATTTCGTTAAGACAAACTGCAGAGCTGTCATGGCAACATTATAAGGTATACAGGTATATAAAGAAGTCACATCACAACATAACCAAGTATATTCTTTAGACCAGATTTTCTTGGAAAACATTCTCAACACTTCTTTAGAATCTTTAATATAACCAGGAGTGATTTGTACTAGTGGTTGAAGTAGTGAGTCAACCCATTCACCCAGATGTTCATTTAAAGATCCAATCCCTGAGACAATAGGTCTCATGGGGGGGATTTTCATATCCTTGTGAATTTTTGGGAGACCATGCATGATAGGGATAATAGGATGAGACACTGTGAGATAATCAGTTTGTTTTTTGGTTAGAATGCAAAGGCTGAAACCCTTATTGATAATTTGGATAATCTTTCTTTTAAATTTATCAGTAGGATTTGTATGGAGTTTTTCATATACATCACTGTCAGACAAGAGAGACATAATTTGAGAATGATAATCCTCTTTATTCAGGATAACTACCATGCCACCCTTGTCCGACATTTTAATTATTATATCTGACATACTTTTGATCTCATCTAATGCAGTTTTCTGGGCTTTTGTTAAATTGGAATGATTTCTGCTGCTGCCCATTTTAACCCTATCATGAAGGATTTTTAAATCCCTCTCTATCACCTCCTGGTATTTAGTCATGCAATCAGGCCTGGATTGAATGGGATAAAAAGAGAGATTTTTTGTTTTAAACACAGGTTCATGAATGGTATCAGATTCATTATCATAGGAATGAGTAGACAAACTAAACAAAGTGTTGAGAGATACCTGTTCTCTGAAAGACAATTCAGTAAATTCATTATTATATGCAAAGGGGTCTCATCAGAATGATTTAAAAAATGCTTTTTGATGGTAAGGTCTCGCATAAACTTATTGACGTCCAAATTAGTAGAAAAAAGATTGAAATTCTGATCGGGCACAAAATTCAGACCTAAGGACAAAACATCTAATTGCGTTTTGGTAAAGTCTCGTGCAGATAAATTCAAGACATTATCATGGTTTATTATTTGCGATAATTCTTCCTGCGGCGTGTAATCATGACATGATCTTTGTCGGTGTTTTCTGCCACCCCGCCTTTTACGTTTTTTGAATGACGAAAAAACTTTGTGGTGTGAACACTGTCATTAGAGGAAACACTCAGATTATTGTCAGATGAATCCAACTCAGAGGATGTAAAACAGACATGTGGTTTAGATACCGGTTCGTTGAGAGCATGGTTGCGTTTTAAAATAGATTTAGGAGTTCTATGACCCCGCTCCCAATGGCCCCAGTCATAGACTTTCTTGGTTGAATAGTCTCTTAGATCACGAGAAAATTTTCGTTTTTTCCGGTCCATGATATCCTTTTCTAGGCTAGAGACATTATCTTGCATTTTAGCCACAAGTGAGTCATACTGAGTCAACGATTTAAATTCAGTGAGCGCAGTATCTGCATCATTCATTTGTTTCTGAATATCCTCCAATTTATTACTCTCATATTTGACTATGAGTTGCATTAGTTTGGAAGAACAATTACTGAGTATCTGATTCCACTCTTCAATGAAAATGTCAGAAAAAATTGTAGTGGGGATTTTTTTAATACGAAGCCCCCTTGGAATCATATCCTTAGCTAGATAATTTTGGAGGGTAGTATGATCCTACCACAACTTTGTTTCTTGAAGCAAAAGTTTTTCCATTTTGTTGATATTTTCATTCAGATCAGGCATGTCTGGAATTTCATTAATATCACCAGAAAACACTTGTGCCGCTTTGACAGATCTGTCTTGAACAAAAATAGATGCCATAATAAAGCTGGTGCCTGAGCTTAATGACTGAGTCCACTTTCAAAATACTTGAAAATATTGAGCATGAAACCGGGGGCACGGTAATCAAAAGTACAAATATAAGAACGCTAACCAGCTCACCGGTTTGTAGAAGCACGGATCCTCCGCTTGATCAAACGTGAAGATACATTTCCTTCATTTTCTCATGTATCTTCACGTTTGATCAAGCGGAGTATCCGTGCTTCTACAAACCGGTGAGCTGGTTAGCGTTCTTATATTTGTACTTTTGATTACCGTGCCCCCGGTTTCATGCTCAATATTTTCAAGTATTTTGAAAGTGGACTCAGTCATTAAGCTCAGGCACCAGCTTTATTATGGCATCTATTTTTGTTCAAGACAGATCTGTCAAAGCGGCACAAGTGTTTTCTGGTGATATTAATGAAATTCCAGACATGCCTGATCTGAATGAAAATATCAACAAAATGGAAAAACTTTTGCTTCAAGAAACAAAGTTGTGGTGGGATCATACTACCCTCCAAAATTATCTAGCTAAGGATATGATTCCAAGGGGGCTTCGTATTAAAAAAATCCCCACTACAATTTTTTCTGACATTTTCCTTGAAGAGTGGAATCAGATACTCAGTAATTGTTCTTCCAAACTAATGCAACTCATAGTCAAATATGAGAGTAATAAATTGGAGGATATTCAGAAACAAATGAATGATGCAGATACTGCGCTCACTGAATTTAAATCGTTGACTCAGTATGACTCACTTGTGGCTAAAATGCAAGATAATGTCTCTAGCCTAGAAAAGGATATCATGGACCGGAAAAAACGAAAATTTTCTCGTGATCTAAGAGACTATTCAACCAAGAAAGTCTATGACTGGGGCCATTGGGAGCGGGGTCATAGAACTCCTAAATCTATTTTAAAACGCAACCATGCTCTCAACGAACCGGTATCTAAACCACATGTCTGTTTTACATCCTCTGAGTTGGATTCATCTGACAATAATCTGAGTGTTTCCTCTAATGACAGTGTTCACACCACAAAGTTTTTTCGTCATTCAAAAAACGTAAAAGGCGGGGTGGCAGAAAACACCGACAAAGATCATGTCATGATTACACGCCGCAGGAAGAATTATCGCAAATAATAAACCATGATAATGTCTTGAATTAACTGCACGAGACTTTACCAAAACGCAATTAGATGTTTTGTCCTTAGGTCTGAATTTTGTGCCCGATCAGAATTTCAATCTTTTTTCTATTATTTTGGACGTCAATAAGTTTATGCGAGACCTTACCATCAAAAAGCATTTTTTAAATCATTCTGATGAGACCCCTTTGCAGGAGTCGCTGACATATAATAATGAATTTACTGACTTGTCTTTCAGAGAACAGGTATCTCTCAACACTTTGTTTAGTTTGTCTACTCATTCCTATGATAATGAATCTGATACCATTCATGCACCTGTGTTTAAAACAAAAAAATCCCTCTTTTTATCCCATTCAATCCAGGCCTGATTGCATGACTAAATACCAGGAGGTGATAGAGAGGGATTTAAAAATCCTTCATGATAGGGTTAAAATGGGCAGCAGCAGAAATCATTCCAATTTAACAAAAGCCCAGAAAACTGCATTAGATGAGATCAAAAGTATGTCAGATATAATAATTAAAATGTCGGACAAGGGTGGCATGGTAGTTACCCTGAATAAAGAGGATTATCATTCTCAAATTATGTCTCTCTTGTCTGACAGTGATGTATATGAAAAACTCCATACAAATCCCACTGATAAATTTAAAAGTGAGATTATCCAAATTATCAATGAGGGGTTCAGCCTTGGCATTCTAACCAAAAAACAAACTGATTATCTCACAGTGTCTCATCCTATTATCCCTATCATGCATGGTCTCCCAAAAATTCACAAGGATATGAAAATCCCCCCCATGAGACCTATTGTCTCAGGGATTGGATCTTAAATGAACATCTGGGTGAATGGGTTGACTCACTACTTCAACCACTAGTACAAATCACTCCTGGTTATATTAAAGATTCTAAAGAAGTGTTGAGAATGTTTTCCAAGAAAATCTGGTCTAAAGAATATACTTGGTTATGTTGTGATGTGACTTCTTTATATACCTGTATACCTTACAATGTTGCCATGACAGCGCTGCAGTTTGTCTTAACGAAATTCAGTAATTATTCCCAGGATCTCATTAATTATATTTTACAAGTTATTCAATTTTTATTAACCCACAATTTTTTCTCATTTGACAATACATTTTTTTTACAAAAATCTGGCGTGGCGATGGGTGCGAAATTTGCACCATCCCTAGCTAATCTTGTTATGTCATATTGGGAATATTTTTTTATTTTTTCAGCTACTAATCCATTTATTGACTCGATTGCTTGGTATGGTAGATATATTGATGATTTACTCATCATTTGGAGTGGTGATGTACCTGCCATATCCGGATTTATTGATTATATCAATTCTAATTCATTCAACATACATTTTACTCATAAATTTCATCATAACAAAATTTCTTTTTTGGATCTTGATTTATATGGGGTACATGACTCTGTTATTATTACTAAAACTTTCAGCAAACCTTGTGCTGGTAATTCTATCTTGCATGCAGCAAGCAGTCACCCCAAACATACTATTAAATCGATTCCTTTGGGTGAATATACCAGAATTTTGAGAAACTGCAGCGATCCTACAGCTTTGGAAACGGAATTTAATTGTGTGGATACAAAATTAAAAAACAGAAATTATCCTAAATGGTCATTAAAAAGAGCACGAACAATTGTAAGTAATAAAAACAGAGAGGATCTCATTAGTGGAGGGCGACAACAAAAAAATGATCTTGCAGTGAAACCATATTTTTGTGCTCAATATAGTCCTCAATTTGGGGACATCAAAAAAATCATTTTGAGATCGCTGCCTATTTTATAAGAAGATCCCTCTCTTGCTGACATTCTTTCATCAGGTATTAATGTTGTTTCAAGGAAAGCGCCATCTATTGGTAACAAAGTTTCTCCAAGTATGTTCAGTAATAATTTCTCTTCTCATAAAACATCGTGGTTAGAACATAAAGGTTTTTATAAATGTGGCCACAATAGATGTGCACTTTGCAAATATGTTTGTGTAACGAAAACCTTTGAAAATAATGACAGCACTGCGATTTATACCATTAACAAATATATCAATTGTAATTCATGCTATGTGGTATATAAAATTATGTGCACTACTTGCAATTTATCTTATATAGGCTGCACCACTAGGAAATTAAAAATCAGGATTGCTGAACATTTGCAGGATATAAAGAATGTTTCTTCGAATCGTAATATTTCTGCTCAATAAAGCAGTATAGTAAAGATTTGCCCCAAATGTGTTTAAATATGTAGCAGCAAGAAAAATGGGGATATAAAACTTAACATTTAATGAACATAATGCTAAAAAGGGGACACACAAACAATTACCATCCTCCAACCAAATAGTGAGGATATATGATATAATCAGAGAGTAGTGTCCAACAAGGACAACAAGAAATAGGAGATATATATGTACGTCAGACACTATATAAATGGCTCTGCACCGCAAGAGCAAAATATGACTACCTACATGCAAGTGTAAGCATCGCTTATTTGTAAGTCATTTGTCTGAAACTTAATCAAACGTATGTGAGACAGCATGTATAAAAGGAATGATCTCACCCATTTGATTGGAGATATTCGCTCCAAAATTCATCTCCTAATAAAGTATGCATCTGGTCATTTTCAGATAAAATAAGGCCCTTTCCCAACGCGTTTCCTCCTTGCAGGATTCATCAGGGGATATGGCAGCTAGACACATCTATGTCAAATGCATTGCTCTCATAGAGAGAAAAAAACATACAACTCCTCCTTATATCAATAAATAAGACACTCCCACCACCATTTAAACCAATTAGTGCAAAACAAAAAATAAACCACCAATAAAACGTGATGTGCATGGTTTAAAAATACGTGCCTGTTTAATGAGGTCATAATCTTGTTGAAACGCACGCCACATTTTACATAAAGCATATAGCGATCTCACCACTTGCCAAATAGTGATCGCGCGCCGTATACTAATAGCGCATGCGCTGTTAGTCATTTCCGGTACTCCCTTTCATCGGACTTCCGGTCTATTGATACTAACTCACATGCGTCCCATTCAGCGATGTAAAAACCACCGCGCGCATGCGTCATTCAGAATAAGTGGCTTCTGGTGTGTAAAGTGAACCCATTGCGAGAGGTATTCAGGAAGCACAATTATACCACGTCCTATAATGGGACGTTAAATGGAATCGCAAATTGCGGTGAAAATTAAACGCAGATGTACAAGCAATGTCATAGCACAACAAAAGCGTCACAATACAACTATATTGCGTCCCAAAAGGCGCCATTAGGTATTCTTGCAAACAGCATCAATTATTGCGACACAGCACAACGGAAGCGTCACAAAGTGAACCCATTGCAAGAGACATTCAGGAAGCACAATTATGCCAAATCCTATAGTGGGACGTTAAATAGAATCGCAAATTGCGGCGAAAATTAGACGCGGATGTACAAGTAATGTCATATCACAATAAAAGCGTCATAATACAATTATATTGCGTCCAAAATGCGCCATTAAATATTCTTGCAAACAGCATCAATTATTGCGACACAGCAAAACGGAAGCGTCATAATACAATTATATTGCGTCCCAAATGCGCCATTAAATATTCTTGCAACCAGTATCTCATTTTGCGACCAAAATCATGCCATTGAATAATACCAAAATAATAAAAGATGAATTAACTATTATTTGGTATGAATAGCCTCGTTCATCGGAAGCCACTTGGCGATATCATCTTAGTGACATTTGATAGTTTACCAATATCTGACATTAGCATATAGAAATAAAAGGGAGGACAAACAAGATCATTTTAACCCCTTCTATACTGTTATTAATACAGACATGATATAAAAAAACTCCAAAAGAAAATAATTGGAGATTAATCCTCTCACACTAAAGGTACTGCCACACTAAGCTATCCCGCTAGCGATCTCGTTAGCGTTGCATACTAATGAGATCGCTAGCGGGATTGTTTCTATATCGCTAAATGCGGCCACATTTAGCGATATAGTTAACGACGCTATCGCCGTTAGCGATCTTCTTAACGACTTTAGCGGTACAAAAGTACCGCTAAATCGCTAAGAAAAGGTGCCACACAGCGATTAGATACTTACCCAGCGGGAGCGCCAGCGATAAAATAGGGTCCGGAACGATTCCAGCGACGAGCGAGATCACAGCAGGAAGCTCGTCGCTGGAAGCTGCCGCACTGAACAATATCGCTAACGGGATCGCTAAATAGTGACGTTTTTTAGCGATCCCGTTAGCGATATTGTTTAGTGTGGCATACCCTTAAGAGTAAATCCAAGAACAATTAAAGGAGCATCCACAAAAGGTGTCCCATGATACTCCAAACTAAAATATAGATATGGAGAGAGGGAATATAATTCCCTATAAAGAATTTCTTATTTATTGGAGCTTGGGCTGGCTTACCACACTATGGAAAGATACCAACATTATTACATTGATATATTTGTAAAGGAACAAGATAGAATAATCAATTATGGAGACCAGCATTCATAGGTCATGATAAATAAACATTGCTAATTGGAAAGGAAAAAAGAAAAAAGAAAAGCCTGACAGATCCCTGTCAGGTACCTATTTCCATCTGACCCTGCCTAACAGCGGAGGTTGGAGCCCTAAAGTCCTGCGCAAGTGGCACCCCCGGTCCACGGCGGCTAACCCTAACTAAATCACCCTGCAAAACCCTATACTAGAGAAAGCAGGAATAGGAGAGTTGTTCATTTAAACCATATGGAGAGACAGTTTTTAGTCGAAAAATCCACTTTGTCTCTCGTTGTAATATTAAGTTGTCCCAGTCGCCACCACGAATCGGTCTGGGTACCTTATCAATACCCATGAATTTTATGGAATTAGGGTCACCCCCATGTTTAAGGTTGATATGTCTGGCCACAGGTGTATCCATTTTCCTCGCTATATCTCTCATGTGCTCACCAATTCTCCTCCTAAACTCTCTGATTGTTTTTCCAACATAGATCATACCACATACGCAAATTGCCCTGTAAATAACCCCTTCACTCCTGCAGTTGATAAATGAGGTAATCTCAAATCTTGTTGAGTTATCAGATGTAAAAAATTGTTTGCCAACTTCCACATTTTTACAGGCAATGCAACCACTACATTTAAAGCACCCCACAACGTTGGATTTTAGCCAGGTTGTTTTTACAGCTCCAATAAATAAGAAATTCTTTATAGGGAATTATATTCCCTCTCTCCATATCTATATTTTAGTTTGGAGTATCATGGGACACCTTTTGTGGATGCTCCTTTAATTGTTCTTGGATTTACTCTTAGTGTGAGAGGATTAATCTCCAATTATTTTCTTTTGGAGTTTTTTTATATCATGTCTGTATTAATAACAGTATAGAAGGGGTTAAAATGATCTTGTTTGTCCTCCCTTTTATTTCTATATGCTAATGTCAGATATTGGTAAACTATCAAATGTCACTAAGATGATATCGCCAAGTGGCTTCCGATGAACGAGGCTATTCATACCAAATAATAGTTAATTCATCTTTTATTATTTTGGTATTATTCAATGGCATGATTTTGGTCGCAAAATGAGATACTGGTTGCAAGAATATTTAATGGCGCCATTTGGGACGCAATATAATTGTATTATGACGCTTCCGTTTTGCTGTGTCGCAATAATTGATGCTGTTTGCAAGAATATTTAATGGCGCATTTTGGACGCAATATAATTGTATTATGACGCTTTTATTGTGCTATGACATTACTTGTACATCTGCGTCTAATTTTCGCCGCAATTTGCGATTCTATTTAACGTCCCACTATAGGATTTGGCATAATTGTGCTTCCTGAATGTCTCTTGCAATGGGTTCACTTTGTGACGCTTCCGTTGTGCTGTGTCGCAATAATTGATGCTGTTTGCAAGAATACCTAATGGCGCCTTTTGGGACGCAATATAGTTGTATTGTGACGCTTTTGTTGTGCTATGACATTGCTTGTACATCTGCGTTTAATTTTGCCGCAATTTGCGATTCCATTTAACGTCCCATTATAGGACGTGGTATAATTGTGCTTCCTGAATGCCTCTCGCAATGGGCTCACTTTACACACCAGAAGCCACTTATTCTGAATGACGCATGCGCGCGGTGGTTTTTACATCGCTGAATGGGACGCATGTGAGTTAGTATCAATAGACCGGAAGTCCGATGAAAGGGAGTACCGGAAATGACTAACAGCGCATGCGCTATTAGTATACGGCGCGCGATCACTATTTGGCAAGTGGTGAGATCGCTATATGCTTTATGTAAAATGTGGCGTGCGTTTCAACAAGATTATGACCTCATTAAACAGGCATGTATTTTTAAACCATGCACATCACGTTTTTTGGTGGTTTATTTTTTGTTTTGCACTAATTGGTTTAAATGGTGGTGGGAGTGTCTTATTTATTGATATAAGGAGGAGTTGTATGTTTTTTTCTCTCTATGAGAGCAATGCATTTGACATAGATGTGTCTAGCTGCCATATCCCCTGATGAATCCTGCAAGGAGGAAACGCGTTGGGAAAGGTCCTTATTTTATCTGAAAATGACCAGATGCATACTTTATTAGGAGATGAATTTTGGAGCGAATATCTCCAATCAAATGGGTGAGATCATTCCTTTTATACATGCTGTCTCACATACGTTTGATTAAGTTTCAGACAAATGACTTACAAATAAGCGATGCTTACGCTTGCATTTAGGTAGTCATATTTTGCTCTTGCGGTGCAGAGCCATTTATATAGTGTCTGACGTACATATATATCTCCTATTTCTTGTTGTCCTTGTTGGACACTACTCTCTGATTATATCATATATCCTCACTATTTGGTTGGAGGATGGTAATTGTTTGTGTGTCCCCTTTTTAGCATTATGTTCATTAAATGTTAAGTTTTATATCCCCATTTTTCTTGCTGCTACATATTTAAACACATTTGGGGCAAATCTTTACTATACTGCTTTATTGACTATCTATACCCTGGAGCATGGCTGGCTTCCTAACGACTGGAATAGATACTAATCATTGGCTTACTGAAGTAAAGGATATTTTTTCTGATCGTGACTTTCAGCAAAAGAAATATACTCCATCCTTTAACTCTGCATTTAAAGAATTGACTAGAGTATATAAAAACCAGATTGTGTCTTGGTGGGAAGTACAAGGACTGGAATATTACATCAAAGCCGGTATTGTACCCCGCCACTTGAGAATCTCTTTGGCACCTGGCTTGAGATATAAAAGTCCTGATTTACTAAGTAAATGGGAAAGAGAGGCCACTAATAGTTCACTTAAATTTATGCAGATTCTGCTTGATGATGAACGTATAACTTTGAATAAGTGTAACGAGATACTTAAAGAGCAAATTGAAGTCACAAAAAAATTTTCTTCTGAAGCAGAATTCTCTGCAAAAGAATTAGGTGTACAGAATACTCTTGAAACGCTTTCAGTATCACCTGAAAGAAAGGAAACACAAACAATTTATTTGTGACCTACAAGACTTCAAAGAAAATAAGGCCTATCTCTTCCCCAATAGACCACCTGAACCTGTTTACACCTCTACAGACACTGAAGCATCTGATATTGAGGGTCATCACAAATCACAGAGGGGTAGACAACGTGGTCGTGGTGGTTATCGGAGAAGGGGATACGATCGGAGATCCAACTACTCCGCTGGTTCAAATTATTCTGCTGGTCCTAACCCTTCTACTTCCACTTCGGCTCCTTTTTTGGAGCAAGGTTACCCCTTACGGAGCAGATCAAACCCTACAGGCACACCATTTCAAGGGGAAACCCACAGGTCATAAATTTGTCGGATAGAGCTCTAACTGAAACTGAAATGTGTGTGCTAAGTAAAGGGTTGTCTTTTGTTCCCTCGAGTAATTTTGATCCGTTTGAGGGTACTAAGGACCTTAATTTATTTGTCAGGAAGCTTAAATGGAAGAAATTTCATATTCAATCTCAAAAAAAGACATGCAATGAATTGGGGGTTTCTGACTCCCTCCTGGAGGATATTAGAGTCCTGTATAACCTCTCTGACACTGACTCTAGTATAAGTGGTAAAGGTCCTTTTACAGATCTTAAATGCAAGAGTAAAAAAATGCCACCTCCCCAATCTGACCTTACGTCGATCGATATATTTTTGAATTTGGTTTCTAAAGACATACAGAAACTTGGTGAATCTCCCTCTTTTACCCAATATAATTTGACCCGTCATGAAATGATGGCACTTAAAGATCTGGAAAAAGATCAGGACATTACCATCAAAAGTTCTGATAAAGGTGGTAATGTAGTGGTACTAAACTCTTTAGAATATAAGAGAATGTGCCTTAACATCTTGAACAACAGTGAGTGTTACTGTGTTCTTTCTTCTGACCCCACTATGGTATTCACTAATGAGTTAAGACAAATCATATTGAATGGCCTCTCAATAGGGGTTATTGATAAAAATGAGAGTGAATTCATTATACCGAAGTTTCCTACATTAGCTACATTCTACTGTCTCCCTAAGGTACATAAGGGGGTCGATTCCCTCAAGGGGAGACCAATTGTGTCGGGTGTGAGCAGCCTCACGAAAAATTTGGGCATTTATCTGGATAAGATTTTAAATCCATTTGTCCTTGCCCTTTGCTCATACACGAGGGATACGACAGATTTATTGAGTAAAATCGATGGGGTTGTCATGGAACCTGACACTATTCTTGCTAGTATCGATGTTGAGGCACTTTATTCATCCATTCCCCATGACAAAGGGCTTGAGGCAACTGAATATTTCTTAAAGAGTAGAGGTTCACAATTTAAGGCACACAACATCTTTGTCTGCGATTGTCTACGTTATCTATTAACACATAATTTCTTTGTGTTTGATCGCAAATTTTACCACCAGCTCAGGGGTACTGCGATGGGGAGCCCTTGTGCCCCCTCGTATGCTAATTTACTCCTGGGCTGGTGGGAGAAGACAGTTATTTTTGGTGAAAATGGTGTCGTCGGAGCTGAAAAGGCTCTGTTATGGTTGAGATATATTGACGACGTTTTTATCATTTGGAAAGGTACAGGAGAATCTTTTGCTGAATTTGTCAGGAGTCTAAACGTGAATGACATTGGTCTGAGTTTCACGTATGAATGGAATCCATCCAAATTGCCATTCCTTGATGTGCTGATTGAGAGGAATGATGATGGAACCTTAAGTACCAGCATTCATAGAAAACCTACGGCCACTAATTCTCTTCTGAGATGGGAGAGCAGTCATCCTTTGGCCCAGAAGAAAGGTATACCTAAGGGTCAATATACGAGGATTCGTAGAAATTGCTCAGATGACAATAATTTTAAACGTCAAGCAAATGATCTACGACATAGATTTTTGGATAGAGGCTATCCTGATCGTGTGTTAAAAGGAGCCTATAATGACATCAAGATTAAAAACAGGATGGAATTACTGAATCAATCCCCTAAACAAGAAGATGAATTTCTGGGTCTTAGATTTATTACCACATTTAATAACGGGGCCGATGATCTAAGGCAGATCTTGAAAAACCATTGGCCTATCCTGAAAATGGACCAGGACATTGGTGATCTCTTGCCCTGTCATCCCAAATTACCTTTCGCAAGGGAAGGTCTTTAAAGGATAGACTCGTTAAGAGTCACTTTGTAAATGTCGAAAAAACAACCTGGCTAAAATCCAACGTTGTGGGGTGCTTTAAATGTAGTGGTTGCATTGCCTGTAAAAATGTGGAAGTTGGCAAACAATTTTTTACATCTGATAACTCAACAAGATTTGAGATTACCTCATTTATCAACTGCAGGAGTGAAGGGGTTATTTACAGGGCAATTTGCGTATGTGGTATGATCTATGTTGGAAAAACAATCAGAGAGTTTAGGAGGAGAATTGGTGAGCACATGAGAGATATAGCGAGGAAAATGGATACACCTGTGGCCAGACATATCAACCTTAAACATGGGGGTGACCCTAATTCCATAAAATTCATGGGTATTGATAAGGTACCCAGACCGATTCGTGGTGGCGACTGGGACAACTTAATATTACAACGAGAGACAAAGTGGATTTTTCGACTAAAAACTGTCTCTCCATATGGTTTAAATGAACAACTCTCCTATTCCTGCTTTCTCTAGTATAGGGTTTTGCAGGGTGATTTAGTTAGGGTTAGCCGCCGTGGACCGGGGGGGCCACTTGCGCAGGACTTTAGGGCTCCAACCTCCGCTGTTAGGCAGGGTCAGATGGAAATAGGTACCTGACAGGGATCTGTCAGGCTTTTCTTTTTTCTTTTTTCCTTTCCAATTAGCAATGTTTATTTATCATGACCTATGAATGCTGGTCTCCATAATTGATTATTCTATCTTGTTCCTTTACAAATATATCAATGTAATAATGTTGGTATCTTTCCATAGTGTGGTAAGCCAGCCCAAGCTCCAATAAATAAGAAATTCTTTATAGGGAATTATATTCCCTCTCTCCATATCTATATTTTAGTTTGGAGTATCATGGGACACCTTTTGTGGATGCTCCTTTAATTGTTCTTGGATTTACTCTTAAGGGTATGCCACACTAAACAATATCGCTAACGGGATCGCTAAAAAACGTCACTATTTAGCGATCCGTTAGCGATATTGTTCAGTGCGGCAGCTTCCAGCGACGAGCTTCCTGCTGTGATCTCGCTCGTCGCTGGAATCGCTCCGGACCCTATTTCATCGCTGGCGCTCCCGCTGGGTAAGTATCTAATCGCTGTGTGGCACCTTTTCTTAGCGATTTAGCGGTACTTTTGTACCGCTAAAGTCGTTAAGAAGATCGCTAACGGCGATAGCGTCGTTAACTATATCGCTAAATGTGGCCGCATTTAGCGATATAGAAACAATCCCGCTAGCGATCTCATTAGTATGCAACGCTAACGAGATCGCTAGCGGGATAGCTTAGTGTGGCAGTACCTTTAGTGTGAGAGGATTAATCTCCAATTATTTTCTTTTGGAGTTTTTTTATATCATGTCTGTATTAATAACAGTATAGAAGGGGTTAAAATGATCTTGTTTGTCCTCCCTTTTATTTCTATATGCTAATGTCAGATATTGGTAAACTATCAAATGTCACTAAGATGATATCGCCAAGTGGCTTCCGATGAACGAGGCTATTCATACCAAATAATAGTTAATTCATCTTTTATTATTTTGGTATTATTCAATGGCATGATTTTGGTCGCAAAATGAGATACTGGTTGCAAGAATATTTAATGGCGCCATTTGGGACGCAATATAATTGTATTATGACGCTTCCGTTTTGCTGTGTCGCAATAATTGATGCTGTTTGCAAGAATATTTAATGGCGCATTTTGGACGCAATATAATTGTATTATGACGCTTTTATTGTGATATGACATTACTTGTACATCCGCGTCTAATTTTCGCCGCAATTTGCGATTCTATTTAACGTCCCACTATAGGATTTGGCATAATTGTGCTTCCTGAATGTCTCTTGCAATGGGTTCACTTTGTGACGCTTCCGTTGTGCTGTGTCGCAATAATTGATGCTGTTTGCAAGAATACCTAATGGCGCCTTTTGGGACGCAATATAGTTGTATTGTGACGCTTTTGTTGTGCTATGACATTGCTTGTACATCTGCGTTTAATTTTCGCCGCAATTTGCGATTCCATTTAACGTCCCATTATAGGACGTGGTATAATTGTGCTTCCTGAATACCTCTCGCAATGGGTTCACTTTACACACCAGAAGCCACTTATTCTGAATGACGCATGCGCGCGGTGGTTTTTACATCGCTGAATGGGACGCATGTGAGTTAGTATCAATAGACCGGAAGTCCGATGAAAGGGAGTACCGGAAATGACTAACAGCGCATGCGCTATTAGTATACGGCGCGCGATCACTATTTGGCAAGTGGTGAGATCGCTATATGCTTTATGTAAAGTGTGGCGTGCGTTTCAACAAGATTATGACCTCATTAAACAGGCACGTATTTTTAAACCATGCACATCACGTTTTATTGGTAGTTTATTTTTTGTTTTGCACTAATTGGTTTAAATGGTGGTGGGAGTGTCTTATTTATTGATATAAGGAGGAGTTGTATGTTTTTTTCTCTCTATGAGAGCAATGCATTTGACATAGATGTGTCTAGCTGCCATATCCCCTGATGAATCCTGCAAGGAGGAAACGTGTTGGGAAAGGGCCTTATTTTATCTGAAAATGACCAGATGCATACTTTATTAGGAGATGAATTTTGGAGCGAATATCTCCAATCAAATGGGTGAGATCATTCCTTTTATACATGCTGTCTCACATACGTTTGATTAAGTTTCAGATAAATGACTTACAAATAAGCGATGCTTACACTTGCATTTAGGTAGTCATATTTTGCTCTTGCGGTGCAGAGCCATTTATATAGTGTCTGACGTACATATATATCTCCTATTTCTTGTTGTCCTTGTTGGACACTACTCTCTGATTATATCATATATCCTCACTATTTGGTTGGAGGATGGTAATTGTTTGTGTGTCCCCTTTTTAGCATTATGTTCATTAAATGTTAAGTTTTATATCCCCATTTTTTCTTGCTGCAATATTTCTGCTGCTGCTAAACATTTTATTTTTCAGCATGCTCGCAATGTTTCTTCCTTCCAAGTCACAGGTATTGAAAGTGTTAACCTGTCTGCCCGAGGTGGAGATGCACGTCAGCGACTCCTCACACGTGAAGCTTTCTGGATCTTTAATCTACATACCAGACATCCATTTGGTCTCAACAAAAGAAACGAATTGATGTTCCATTATTAATTTTATTTCTTTGCATTGATTTTATTTGTGCAAATATTGTTTTTGTTTCTTTATTCGTTATGTGCAAATTGTTAAAGGACTTGTCAAAATCACATGACATTTTTTCTGATCGTGATTGGTCTTCCTTTGTCTTAAATATGTGCCTTTGTCTGAATATGTCAGCTGTGATAAAGATCCCTGTGATCGAAACGCGTAGCCTTTTCCTGAGCTTGTCCAGGAGCATGCCATTATTCATGTTTTTATGAATCAATAAAGATGAAGATTTTATTGAAGCTGGATCCCTTTTTCCTTCATTTTCTCATGTATCTTCACGTTTGATCAAGCGGAGGATCCGTGCTTCTACAAACCGGTGAGCTGGTTAGCGTTCTTATATATGACCACTAGAGGCACCCGGTTATTTTCTTCTTTAGCTTTGTAATGTAGCAGGTGATTCCTTGATATTCTGGTGGCTCTTGTAATTTGGTTTTCAATTGTTCTTGGATGGTAGCCCTGGTTCAAAAAAGTCTTTCTGAGGCAACCAAGGTGTCATCTCTATCCATGGGGTTGGAACATATACGGTTGTATCTGATGGCTTGGCTGTAGACAATAGAGTTTTTTATGTGTTTTGGATGGAAACTGTCCCATTTAAGGTATGTTGGACGGTCGATTGGCTTCTGATACAGGGATGTCTCTATTTCATTGTCCTTCAGTTTAATGATGGTGTCTAAAAAGTTAATTTCAGTGCTGGAGTAGTTAAGTGTTAAGTTGATGGTGGGATGAAATTGGTTGAACTGTTCATGGAACGTCTTTAGCTGTTGTTCAGACTCCGTCCAGATGATTA
This sequence comes from Oophaga sylvatica, assembly GCA_033576555.1. NCBI lineage: Eukaryota > Metazoa > Chordata > Amphibia > Anura > Dendrobatidae > Oophaga > Oophaga sylvatica. The sequence continues at coordinate 5,893 of JARQOD010010555.1, read as the reverse complement.
AAATGTCATCAATGTAGCGGTAGTAGGCCCGAGGCCTGATGGGACATGAGGGCAAAAAGTCGCTTTCAAGCTTGGCCATGAAAAGATTTGCATACTGTGGAGCCATTTTACTTCCCATAGCTGTGCCAGTCTCCTGAAGATAGATCTTGTTGTCAAATTCAAAGTAATTGTGGGTGAGGATGAATTTTGTGAGTTTCACCACAGAATCAGCATCATTCCCGGTGTTTCCCATGAAGACTTTGCAGGCATTTAATCCATCCTGGTGTGGGATATTAGAGTACAAAGATTCCACATCCATGGTGGCCAGGATGGTTCCTTCTGGTAGGGGACCTATTGCTGCTAGTTTATTCAGTAGGTCAGTTGTGTCCTGAATGTAGCTGGGTGTATCCTTTACCAGGGGTTTAAGAATACCCTCTACCCATCCAGATACCTGCTCAGTAAGGGTGTCCACACATGAAATAATCGGCCTCCCTGGATTCCCAGCTTTGTGGATTTTGGGAAGCATGTAAAACGTCCCTGTTCTTGGACTTTCTGGTACCAGGTGATCGGCTCTTATGGATTTGTCAGGCAGACAAGATACCAACTTGCTTAATTCCTTGTAATAGTCCTGTGTAGGGTCCGACTCCAGTTTTCTGTAGTAGCGTGTGTCCGTAAGTTGTCTGTTTGCTTCCTTCATATAGTCTGATGTGTTCATCATGACTATTGCACCTCCCTTGTCAGCAGGTTTAATGATGATTTCTTTGTTGGTTTTCAGAGACTGTATGGCCTTTCTTTCCTGGGCACTGATGTTGGATGCTTGTCTCTTGTTGGTGGCTATGATGGTGGATTTTATCAAATGTCTGAATGAGTCTATATATTTATCCAAATGAGGGTTACGTCCAGGTGGAGGTGTCCAGTCTGACCTTTTCTTGGTTGTTGGGATCCCTTTTCCTTCAGTCCGAGTGTTTTCTGGATCTTCTGTATCATTGAAGTATTCCCTCAGGCGCAGTCTCCTGAAAAAATGTTCCATATCACTGCAGAGTTCGGTTTTATCCAGGGCCTTAGTAGGACAAAATAAGAGTCCTCTAGAAAGCACGGCCAGTTCCACCTTGTTGGGTTTGTAATCAGAGAGATTGATGACACAGTTAGATGCTTTTGTGTCTGGAATGGAGTGGTTGTCAGAGTTGTCAGGTTTTGGTTTTGTTTTGTATCTGTTTGTATAGAGTCCGCAATTGAGGCGCAGTCTGTGTAGTTTCTTTTCCTTGTTATGAATCAGAAAGGTCCGTAGTTTGTTATAGTATTTGTGTAATTTTTGCTCTGTGCTTTCTGTAAGTGTTTTCCTCAGAGTTTCAAATTGCCCTTGGACTTTACTCCTTATGCTGTAGCAGACATGCAAAAGATGGTTCCTTAGTCTTTCAGAAGTCCTGTGACAAAGGTTTAGTGCATAATGGGTATTGTAGGTGTGAAGAATTGGGTTTGTAATCCAGAGTCCTTTGGGAATTAGATTCTCCTTTTTGCATTTAGATAAGAAAAAAATGTCGCTGTCCATTTGTGCGCGTTTCTTCAGAAGTGGTTTTAGTTCCATAAAGATGCGGTACATTCTGGTATCCTCCATTTTGATATAGGAAAGATGTGTATCTTCGTACCGTGTTAGCCAGTAGATAGAAAAATATTTAGACTTGAGAGTCCTCAGTGGTTGATACCTTTTAATGGCTAACTGAAAAGATGGTAACAAATTGCAAGCTTTCGAGACTACTCAGGTCTCTTCATCAGGCAAAGACTAATACAAAATCTGAAGAATCACATATTTATATACACAAAAGGACACAGGAATAATGCAATAGATAAGACAAGTGACGTGAAGCAGAACTGTCATTATGGCAGAGGGATGAACATAAATATTGGAACAGTTCATAGATAAGGAGGGAAAGTTTTATTGCCCTCTGATTGGGGTCTGGTATTGTGTTTTGATGACCCTAGAAGGTCAGAGAAGCAGATTCCTTAATTGATATAGAAAGACATAAATCCATGTGACACGTTCATTCCAACACTAAGAGTGTCAAAGGTCATCATGAGCTTATATTCCCAAACATTTCTATCTTTCTCAGATTTGAAGTTAGATTTTAATATAAGTAATTCCATATCCATCATGCTATGACCGGGCATACAAAAGTGTTTTGCCACAGGTAAATCCATTCTTTTTTCTCTTATTGTGTGGCGATGAGAATTCATCCTTGTTCTCAGTTTTTGCCCGGTCTCCCCCACATACAGACCCCAGTTGGACATTTAGTACATATAATGAGGTACACCACATTAGATGTGATGCAGCTGAAAGTACCTGGTATCTTGTAGTCCTGATGTGAGTTGGGGATCTTTATTTTGTCTGTGGTCATTATAAATGGACATGTTTTACATTTCTTCTGGTTGCAAGGAAAGGTTCCTGCATCTGTTGGGGAGGACAGGGAGCTTCTGACAATGATGCTTCTTAGATTTGGGGGCTGCCTAAAACATAGTAGTGGGGGGTCTGGAAATATGGATTGTAATCGGGCATCTTTTTGTAGTAAAGGTTGTAGTTTCCGTGCAGCTCCCCTTAGCATCTCCAGATTTGGATTGTAGGTGACCACTAGAGGCACCCGGTTATTTTCTTCTTTAGCTTTGTAATGTAGCAGGTGATTCCTTGATATTCTAGTGGCTCATGTAATTTGGTTTTCAATTGTTCTTGGATGGTAGCCCTGAGGCGACCAAGGTGTCATCTCTATCCATGGGGTTGGAACATATACGGTTGTATCTGATGGCTTGGCTGTAGACAATAGAGTTTTTTATGTGTTTTGGATAGAAACTGTCCCATTTAAGGTATGTTGGACGGTCGATTGGCTTCTGATACAGGGATGTCTCTATTTCATTGTCCTTCAGTTTAATGATGGTGTCTAAAAAGTTAATTTCAGTGCTGGAGTAGTTAAGTGTTAAGTTGATGGTGGGATGAAATTGGTTGAACTGTTCATGGAACGTCTTTAGCTGTTGTTCAGACTCCGTCCAGATGATTAAAATGTCATCAATGTAGCGGTAGTAGGCCCGAGGCCTGATGGGACATGAGGACAAAAAGTCGCTTTCAAGCTTGGCCATGAAAAGATTTGCATACTGTGGAGCCATTTTACTTCCCATAGCTGTGCCAGTCTCCTGAAGATAGATCTTGTTGTCAAATTCAAAGTAATTGTGGGTGAGGATTAATTTTGTGAGTTTCACCACAGAATCAGCATCATTCCCGGTGTTTCCCATGAAGACTTTGCAGGCATTTAATCCATCCTGGTGTGGGATATTAGAGTACAAAGATTCCACATCCATGGTGGCCAGGATGGTTCCTTCTGGTAGGGGACCTATTGCTGCTAGTTTATTCAGTAGGTCAGTTGTGTCCTGAATGTAGCTGGGTGTATCCTTTACCAGGGGTTTAAGAATACCCTCTACCCATCCAGATACCTGCTCAGTAAGGGTGTCCACACATGAAATAATCGGCCTCCCTGGATTCCCAGCTTTGTGGATTTTGGGAAGCATGTAAAACGTCCCTGTTCTTGGACTTTCTGGTATCAGGTGATCGACTCTTATGGATTTGTCAGGTAGACAAGATACCAACTTTTTAGACACTATCATTAAACTGAAGGACAATGAAATAGAGACATCCCTGTATCAGAAGCCAATCGACCATCCAACATACCTTAAATGGGACAGTTTCCATCCAAAACACATAAAAAACTCTATTGTCTACAGCCAAGCCATCAGATACAACCGTATATGTTCCAACCCCATGGATAGAGATGAACACCTTGGTCGCCTCAGAAAGACTTTTTTGAACCAGGGCTACCATCCAAGAACAATTGAAAACCAAATTACAAGAGCCACCAGAATATCAAGGAATCACCTGCTACATTACAAAGCTAAAGAAGAAAATAACCGGGTGCCTCTAATGGTCACCTACAATCCAAATCTGGAGATGCTAAGGTAAGCTGCACGGAAACTACAACCTTTACTACAAAAAGATGCCCGATTACAATCCATATTTCCAGACCCCCACTACTATTGTCATGTATAGTGTACAGTTCCTATAGCGTCTTGTGCTTGGGTGCGAGGAAAACACAGGAGACATAGGTTGAAATGAAATGACTTGTATTACTTCATACAAGCATGCTGAAAAGTTCACACAGTTTGCAGGAACAGCGACAGGAGACACAGCAGGCCAGAGTAACTTCAAGCACTACAATAAATCTCCAAAGCAGGTTCAGGATCTCTTCTCTGTACCGTAATTCCTCTGCAAACATGGATTCACCAAACAGCAGGTTTCCAGAGTCCAAAAGTGTTCCAAGGTTCCTCAGTAGGGAATAGCTGGAGTACAAGTCCAAGGTTTCAGGAGTCAGGTCACAGACTGACTGAGGCTTGATTCAGGAGCACTGATTGTTCAGCTGAGGCTGCTTAAGAAGCAAGAGGGAAGAATCAGGGCGGGAACATGAAAACTGGAAACTCCATATTAACTGAGGGCAAGAGCTGCAGAAAGACAGAAAGCAAAATGGCCGATGGAAAACTGAGTTTCAAGGAACATGTCAACAGAGACAAAGAACCTTACAACTATGTTTTAGGCAGCCCCCAAATCTAAGAAGCATCATTGTCAGAAGCTCCCTGTCCTCCCCAACAGCTGCAGGAACCTTTCCTTGCAACCAGAAGAAATGTAAAACATGTCCATTTATAATGACCACAGACAAGATAAAGATCCCCAACTCACATCAGGACTACAAGATACCAGGTACTTTCAGCTGCATCACATCTAATGTGGTGTACCTCATTATATGTACTAAATGTCCAACTGGGGGTCTGTATGTGGGGGAGACCGGGTAAAAACTGAGAACAAGGATGAATTCTCATCGCCACACAATAAGAGAAAAAAGAATGGATTTACCTGTGGTAAAACACTTTTGTATGCCGGTCATAGCATGATGGATATGGAATTGCTTATATTAAAATCTAACTTCAAATCTGAGAAAGATAGAAAGGTTTGGGAATATAAGCTCATGATGACCTTTGACACTCTTAGTGTTGGAATGAACGTTTCACATGGATTTATGTCTTTCTATATCAATTAAGGAATCTGCTTCTCTGTCCTTCTAGAGGTTCATCAAAACACAATACCAAACCCCAATCAGAGGGCAATAAAACTTTCACTCCTTATCTATGAACTGTTCCAATATTTATGTTCATCCCTCTGCCATAATGACAGTTCTGCTTCACGTCACTTGTCTTATCTATTGCATTATTCCTGTGTCCTTTTGTGTATATAAATATGTGATTCTTCAGATTTTGTATTAGTCTTTGCCTGATGAAGAGACCTGAGTAGTCTCGAAAGCTTGCAATTTGTTACCATCTTTTCAGTTAGCCATTAAAAGGTATCAACCACTGAGGACTCTCAAGTCTAAATATTTTTCTCACAGATTGGCATGCAGTCATGGCCGAAAGTGGAAATTGTTCCAGAAAATGAAGTGTTTCTCCCAGAAAATTATTGCAATTACACATGTTTTGTTATACACGTGTCTTTTCATTTGCAGAAACTCAAAAAAACTGAAAAAAAGTAAATTGGTCAAAATTTCACACAAAGCCTTAAAAATAGTTCGGACAAAATTGTTGCCACCTTTCTAAAATTGTGGGTATACCAATTTGTTTCAAGCATGTGATGATCATTCGAGCTCCAGTTGACTGGTGTAAACCCAGCCGTCACTCAAATAAATATCTTATCATGAACTTGGACTCAAACATTCAATTTTAGTATTTACTAAATTTGGGAGCTGACAGATTGTTACATGTTTAATTGGACATGACCTGAAGTATTTTCCTGTCTTTTTTGGGGCATGTTTCTTTTTCAATATATATGTATCTT
>JARQOD010010554.1:0-26907 GCA_033576555.1 Oophaga sylvatica | reverse complement strand
GTTCACCCATCTGCCCAGGATCAGCGCGTCCTCCTGCAAATGGATCTGGGGACCTGGCTGGGAATAATCACATCTGAGAGCTTCTCTTCCAGGGCATCTCATGAACATTACAGAGGATATACCGTATCTGATTTTACTGCTATCATTCCACCAGAGAAGTTTGGGGGTCCTGCTGTGCCCTCCTCCATCAGCTGTAGATCTACATTAGGAATAATGCAGCCAGTGATGTCATTGTGTGATGTCATAACTGAGCTCTGAGGACTAACACTACTACTGGCAATTATATGAATTGTATAAATTGTACCCTGCATGTTCACGTATTTTCTCCTCTGCAGGCTCTATCTTTAATTTTCAGCTACCCCTGACCTCTCAGGCAGAGAGTCGCTGCTATGATCCATAATACAGCAGGACTGAGCAATGTAGATGTGAATCCAGATCTGGTTGAGATAAAATATTTATTAGAAAGCAGCAACATAGAAGACATTATACAGCAGTAGTGTGCAGAATAAATGTTAATCTGCTTTTGCGGTAAGCTAAAATATTTAATGGAAAGCATCAGAATGGAGGATATTATAAAGCAGTACTGAGCAATACAGATATGAATCCAGCTCTGGATGAGATAAAACACTTATAAGACAGCAGAAATATAGAGCACATTGTACAGTCCTGAGCTGAACAAATGGAAGTCCAGCTCTGGAGTGAGACAAAACACTTACTAAAAAGCAGCAGCATGGAGGATATTACACTGCAGAACTGAGCAATGTATATGTGAATTCAGATCTGGTTGAGATAAAAACAAATTAATAGAAAGCAACATAGAGGACATTGTAGAGCTATACTGTGCAGAGTAGATGTTAATCCAGTGTTGCAGTGAACTAAAACACCCATTAGAAATCATAACGGAGGGCATTAAAAAGCAGTATTGAGCCATGTAGATGTGAATCAAGCACTTGGGTGAACTTAAAATCTTACTAAAAAGCAGTACTATGGAGGACATACTACAGTACTGAGCAGTGTAGCTATGAACTCAGCATTGGGGTGAGATAAAAGACTAAAAAGCAGTTTTGTATGTTTTTATAGTCCTCTGCTCCTTTATACTCCACCTTCCATAGGCGTCATTAGGCAGCTGTAATCTGATCTCTCAGTGAGCTGACATCCCTCTTGTTTGGAGTAAAACAGATTTCAGCAGTTTTTCAGAGTGAATAATGAATTAAGGGTGTGGTGGGCGAGAAGTGGCTCCTGGAGGAGGGAGAAGTATATTTCAGAGATAATATATATTCTAAAGAAAAGTCTAGAAATTCTAGAATTCTAGAACCGAATCTGCAGAGCGCTGTAATTCCCATGCAGTTTTCTATTTACGTCAATGTAAAAAAAAAAAACATTAAAAAAACTCCATAAAACCACAAGAAATTTATCACAGTTCAAACTAAAAATAAGCAATGTCCTGATACATGGCAGGGAAGGCGCGTTTCCACCCATGCAGGGAGCAGGGAAGGTTTAGTGATTGCAGAACATGTGCAGGCTGAATGACAATGACACTGAGAGCCCTGGAGGAAGCCGTGTCAGCTCCTTGATCCTGGCCACTAAAAATGCTGGCAGAATCAAAACTCTGAATAATTAGAAAGAAAAACGATAAAGCAAAAGGACAGTGCTGCAGAAAGAGGGATGTCCGGTGGACAGAAGCTTTATATATATAATATATATATATATATATATTATATATTATATACAGGAGGGTCCCACATCCAGGGTCCTAATCAATTCTGAAGATTCAAGAATAGCTATGATGAGGGTCTGCCCTCCACTCTGGAGGACTGGCTCTATCCATGGATTACTTAGTAACCCCATTATTTCAGTTACAACGGTGTAATGCCTGATTTCTCCAGTAGTGGCGCTGCAGGAAAATGTAACACTTCCTCAGTAGTGTATTGCAAAATCATCATTGCAGTTAGAATTTCATTCACTCAGGACAGAGTTCAGTTCATCATCACCCTCACTTCATATGTTAATACTTTTGCCTATGCAAAGTGGCTTGCTAGTGCCCCCTGGTGCTCAGCACCCCTGGTTGCAATCCCTTGTTGTACAGGATTAGGGTTAGAAAACCATGGCTGCATTCTTCCAAAAAAATCAGCACCACCCCTGTCCTCAGACTGAGTGTGCTATTACAACCTAGCTCCAATCACAATAGAACCAAGCTGCAATACCAGACACAACCAGTGGAGAGTGGTGGTGCTGTTTTCTTATCTAGTACAACCCCCTGTAATATTCTGTGAGTGGATAGTCCTGTACAATATAACTTGTATTTAGTATAAGACTATATTGCAACATTGTAACATTGAGGTGCAATTCCATGCGCAACCTATAAGCAGGAGTGTCGCTGATTTTGGAATTAGGAAGCCATATTACCTATAGAACCACTAAATTAGCTTTCTGGTTACACTCCATCCTATGTGTAAAGAAATATTTAGTTATTTTCTTATATCATTGGTGTTTCAATACGCTGAAAATCTCAGCTTGCTGTCAGTGAATGATGCTGTCCTGATCATGTCTGACCCATATAGGGACCTAGCAAATCAAGAGCGACCCTGGAAAATGTAATTGTGTCTCATGGGTTTTTCAGCTTTGGAAAGTACACACATATATTTCTATTCACTGACAGCAAGCAGAGGTGTTTTGCAGAATCTGATACAAGAAGTATATCAGAAAGTTACAGAACTATTGCAGAGATTTATCTACAGGAGACGTCTCGCGGAGGATTCACTTGCACGATTTGCTCCGATCCGTGCAAGTATTTTGCAACGTCCGTTCCTTTAATGACCCGATAAAAGACGCTGTTACTAAACACCACAGTCCCCATGATATGGCTTCTTCCAGCAGGTTGGATTTTACAGTCTGGAGACAGGAATAGAAGCAGAGAACAGAGCAGAATAACGTGATTTATCCAGATGCCCAGGAGTCCGGGACAAGAGGATTATAGTTGGGCTTTTGGACATCAAAGGCGCTGACCTGAGGCTCCAAAAAGAAGAACATCAGCAGGAAAATGTCTTCTGCAGACACTTGGAGACTGTCTCTTCACAGCCTGACTCTATTCAGTCATAGGCTGCAGAGTTAAGAACAATAGCCCCCTGAAAGAAAGAAATCTCGCCCAAATATTTCAGGCCAAAGTCAGAAGATAATCCTCAGCCACAGGCATCAACAGAGCAGCATTTGCAGTTTCACAGCACTGATTGGTAATCAGCCGGCAATAAGTACAGCCCAGCTCCGCACTGCCTAGGAATGACATCATTGTGGAGGACTGCAGGAGAGTGGAGCTCTGCTAGAAACTAGCTAACAATGACGTGAAACCACAGGGGCAGCTAGAAGGTAAAATCGGACAGGCAGGGTGTCATACAGGAGCAGAGAGTAATCTATAGGTAGAATATTCTGTATGTCAGAGGTGGAGGCAGCAGAGCCCGCTGGAAGGAAGCAGCGAACACAGACTGCACATGATCCGCCATAAGCTGGAACTACAGCAAAACAGATCCAATGGCTACTGGAGGGAAATAGACCCTGGAGGGGCATCAATTGGGGGCTTGATAGGTGCAAAATGGGGCAGATTTAAAAATGAGTTCTATTAGCACAACTCAATCTATGTACGGTATTATACAATATTTTGCAAATATCCCTTTAAGTGAAATGATAAAAAGAATCTTCCTGTTGGCGCTGCCATTACACCATTATTACTTGTCACTCAGCTTTCCCAGGATCAGATATTATATCACAGACGTGTCTGCATCTTATCTGGCGTTTTCTTACATTTATACCCCCCCACGTGGCATCGTGATATCTGGCGCACTAACGAGACGTCCACGTGCCGCGTCTCCGCATGTGGTTTTGTCTGCTGGGTGGGGAGGATCTGACAGGAGCATCTGTTCTGCCTGCAGGTTCCTCCTGACTCAGCGCCAGCCTGTGGTGACGAACCTCCCGGGTAATGGGCACAGTTACCAGTCCCAGTGACATGGCAGGGGCACAATCTGCAGCCCCCCCGGGACCCCTATGGCACCTGTCTCCCCAGCAATGACGTCCGGGCTCCATGAACTTATAATTCACCTCTGGGCACAATACTCTCAGCGTTTTGCATTAAATAAAGAGTATTTTCCTCGCCGCGGGTGTATGGAAATCAGCCGCACAAATGCAATTAAAATATTCTGGAAAATCAATGGCTTTACACGGCGGCAAGGAACCCGGCATGCCTGACTGATTTACCTACAGTTATGAGCCTGGTGGAACTGACCGCCTTAAAAAATAAAAAAATCTACTAAAATGAAAAGGTTTTCAACTTTCTAATATACTTTGTGCTTCAATCCCTCAAGATCTCTGCTTGCTGTCAGTGAATGATCACATTGGGGGCATAATTATAGAGACTGTGCTTAAAGTTGCACTCGTTACTGAGCCAAATCTGCTTCATATGACGAAATCAGTATAATAAGTGACACATGAGGTCGGGGCGGCACTACAGATCCAAATGAGGGGGCAAAAACCTACACCCCTGGTCCATCCATTGCATCCCGGCTGCTCACACAGGTGCATATGTTGCAGTGTTTTAGTGCAGATCTGAGACGCTTAGGCTTAGGCCTCTTTCACACATCCGTTTTTTTATATCAGGCGCGATCCGGCGTGTTGCTAAAAAAACAGATCCAGTACCGGATGCGTTTTTTTTACCATTGACTTTCATTAGCGCCGGATCGCGCCTGATGTCAGTGCGTTGTATCCGTTTTTGTTACCGGAGCCGCCTGATAGTGCCTGAAGCGGCGCATCAGGCGTCCGGAAACAATAGAAGTCAATGGAACCGGATCAGATTTTTGTGCAATCCGTCAAAAGTCTGATCCGGATTCTGGAAACCAAGGAACTACTACTACTACTACTACTACTACTACTATACTACTACATTTTCCAGTGTCTCCGGGCATCAGAAACCCTCTTTTTGTGGGTTCAAAAGTTCAGGTCGGATCCAGCAAAAAAACGGATCCGTTGCATCAGTTTTTTTATTTCAGTGCCGGATCCGTCCCTTCAGGTGTTCGACGGATCATGCCTGATACAAAAAGACGGATGTGTGAAAGAGGCCTTAGGTCAAAGTTTTGCATTCACTGACAGCAAGCAGAAATGTTACAAATGATGAGAAATTGAAACAAAGTATATTAGAGAGTTGCAGAACTTTTTCCCATTTTTTGGGGGGATTTTTGTTACATTTCCTCTTCTGGCCCCAGGATCCCCACCAATATGCCGATGGATTTGTGGTTTAGTAACACAATAAAGTTTGGTGACGACAGCCCCATCCTTCACCCCAATTGCTGCCATATTGAAGAGGTTTGACAGCTAAGGACTTGGTGGAAATCCGCTGAATCCAATGATGTGAGATGAATGTCCGCAGGTTTGTTCTTGGCGGCTTCCTTCTTCCAAAGACACAGAACCGGTGCAGTATCCTGATGAAAGCTGCCCCTGTAGTAAGATCACCTGTCACTCTCCGCACCGGCCCAGTGTGACATTTTGTCTTCTCTTTTCAGATCATCACCTCGTTCCCCTTCCCACCTGCAGACTCCCAACCGAGAGCACATGCCCTTTCTAAAAACAGCCCATCATCGCCCGCGCTGCGCATTCATCTCTCCGCTCCCCTCGCTCTCACCTCATCTCCCGTCTGAAAATATTTGCATTTTAAGGATCTATAGCCGTCTCTGGTAGAAGGGTAATGTCACCGCGAGGAAAAGGCAGCCAAATCCAAGGACGTTCAGCGCCTGTGTCTAACAGCCCCGACTAAAACCTCACGCCGCTTCTCACTAAACCCAGAAAATTCCTATTATTATTTATATTCTCGGGGTTATTAATGTGATTTATCTATAGCCTCCAAAATAGCAGGGAAAATGATTTCTACAATTACACATCAACATTCAGCACAGACGTCATTCACATATATTCCTGCTGACGAATGACAAAGAGCAATGAAAACCGCACTAAATACAAAGCTACATCACACGAATAGTGGTCACTACCACACCTATTCACTAATGGCAAACTAATCCACAACCATCAACTACTATAATACTGCCCCTATATGCAAGAATATACTATAATACTGCCCCCTATGTACAGGAATATAACTACTATAATACTGCTCCTATGTAAAAGAATATAACTACTATAATACTGCCCCTATGTACAGGAATATAACTACTATAATACTGCCCCTATATACAGGAATATAACTACTATAATACTGCCCCTATATACAGGAATATAACTACTATAATACTGCCTCCTAGCTGAGAGGTTGTGTGTTTGTAGCTCTCCTGATGTCTGGAGCAAGCCCAGGGAGGGGCCACCCTGGGCGGGGAAGCTCCCCAGGCAAGGCCCCGGCTTCCCGGCCTACACTGGGACAAGCCTCCCAGGCCTCTCCTAATGGGAATGTTAATCCCAGAGCCACTGTCAGAGCAGTGAATGCAGCGAGCCAAAGCTGCAGCAGTTCTGTGAAGGAGGAAAAAGCCGTCAGTAAAGTTTTGGGAGGAAAACCTTCTCCAAGTCCAGCAAAGAAGCAAGAAGGAAAAGTGTCGGTCAGCGATGGGTTAATGCACAATGTGAAGTCAGGTAACTCCCCAGTCAGCAAGCAGCTCCTGCCAGGTGCACAGGTGAGATCAGCCCCAGCTGTGCAGATCACCTCTCCTGCTCCCAGGCAGAGACGGACGTCTTTGGAAAGACAAACCATCCAGGAGAACTTACAGCAGCATGGCAGTATGGCGCGGTCAGGACGCACACGGTCGCAGTCAGGTGGCAGCAGTAAAAGTGCTGTGGAGCCTGGAGCCATGAAACCAGCGGTGGTGAAAATTAAGGAGACGTCTGGGTTCAAGCAGCCGGGGACATCGCTGAATGCAGGATCCCAGGAGGAGACGCCACGTGCACCTGAGCTTCAGATCGCAGAGGAGATCCCAGGACTGGTCAAGAAGTTCGGTGAGTTACAGCAGTAGAAAGACTCACTACAGATGCAGATAGACACTTGCTATAAGCTAAAGGCTATTAATCCCGGGAGTCATGATTTTTATGATGAGACTCTGAACACACTGGGTGTATTGCTGGCAAAAGTGGTGAGGGACATGGACTGCGTCCTAGAGAGGATGGGGCCCCTGGCGGAGACTTCTAGGAACCAGGAACTGTTTAATTCACAGAAGCAGAACTCTGCAGGTTCCAGGTCAGACATTGTCCCAGGTGGACCCCAGAAGCAGGTGCGGCCAGTGCTGCAGCCTGCAAGTTTCTACTTCCAAAAGGGGCAAATGCCGCACCAGCAGCAGCCTGTAGTACAGACCCCAGCAGACGTACCACAAGTCTCAAAATGCCCAGCAAAACTGCCTGCAGCAGATCCAAAGCAGAAGCATGTAGTGCAGATTCCAGCAGAGGTACAACAAGTCACAGAATGCCCAGCACAACAGCCTGCAGCAGATTCCAAGCAGCAGCATGAAGGGCACATTCCAGTAGAGGTACAACAAGTCTCAGAATGCCCACTACAGCCGCCTGCAGCAGATTCCAAGCAGCAGCATGGACATTTTTCAGCACAGGGACTACAAGTCTCAGAATGCCATGCACCACAGTTGGGCAGTGGACATGTGCCGGTAGTTCCTGATGGTGCCCAGCAGGGCTCTGATGCTGGGATAACCGCGCTGTATCTGAGGGGTCGGGGGTTTGGGGGAGCACAGTATCTTTGCTGGACGCTGCGCAGTCTGATAGTGACATTGATGTTGATGATAACAATGTGCATGATGATGTCTGTGATTTCCCCCCTTTAATTCCGAGCACACAAGGTGTAGAAGCCCCCCCTGCTGCAGACCCTCACCCCGTCAGTCAGCCTAGTGTGACCCCGCAGGTTCCCCCCAGTAATGCCTGGAGTCGTGGTGCTCCGTCCTTCACCTCTGGTGCCAATTATACCGGCCAGGCGTTTAAACGGAGAAACGTTGTGCGTTTCCGGCACAGAGGTGCCAAGGAGGATCTGCCAGATAGAAGGTTTGTGGTCAGGGAGCTCTTGTGTCGCCAGATGGGGTTTGCGCCAGTCAGCATCTTGGCGGTGATTAATCTTCCAGACAGGCAGGGCTATGACGTCAGCTTTAAGCTCATGAGTGACCTGGACAGGTTTTGGTCTAATTTCCCCAAGTTTAGAGACACTGAGTGCTGGAGTAAGTTCAGCTTTATTCCTATCTCTAAGCCAGATACCGTTACGGTAAATCTCATCTTCTGGAATGAGTCTGTTCCCCCACAGGACATTGTGGTGTGGCTCCGGAGGCATTGTGACCTGGTCTCTGACCTCACCAAAAGCAGAGACAATGATGGTATCTGGACGGGAGGGTGGAGGGTTTTGGTGAAACTGCGCCAGTGCGATAATATCACTGCCCACTTACCCAACTCCTTCTTTATTGGGAGGGAGAGGGGTGTGTGTTTCTATCCTGGGCAGCCTCGTAAGTGCTTCAAATGTGGCAAGGCGGGTCACCTGGCGAATACGTGTACTGTGGTGAAGTGCAACCTGTGTGGGGAGGTCGGCCATGTGGCTGCAGACTGCCAGAACATCAGGTGCAACCTCTGTGGGAAGATCGGTCACCCTCACAGGGACTGTCCTGACGCCTGGCACAATATCTGTAAGGACTATCCTGATGAGGATTTGGTGGCAGGGGCAGAGATTCTGGAGGAGGCAGCTTTACTGTCAGGGGAAATACTGTCCAGACCGGAGGTCCACCAGGGGTCTACTCAGGTGACACCAGAGCAGCAGGGTTCAGAGGGTGCACAGGGAAGTATGGAGGTTGTCTCTCAGGGGCAGCAGTCACAGGGAAGCATTACTTCAGTACTACCATCTGTGTCTCAGACTAAAAGGAAGAAAAAGGACAAGACCTCCCGTAAACCTGAGAAGGAGTATGACACTGGCCAAGGAGCCAGGAAGAAGGTCCAGAGTTCTGCAGGTGTAATGGACTTATCTAATAGGTTTGGTGTTCTGTCTGAGTCTGACGGTGATTTTGAGGATGACCTTAGAAGAATTGACGCAGAGTTTGATAGGGACGTAGAGGACTGTCCTCCGCCCAAGCGGAAGCCATTACCTGAGGGCTCTCGGGTAGAGTCTGAAATGGAGACCGGCGGTGACCAGAATAACTCCGACTCAGATCTGTGACGCTGTCAACCACATAATGTCCGAGCCCAGATAGATAAAATCATTAGGAAATGTTAAGTTATGGAAGGATGTGTCACTGGGTTGAAATATGATGTTTTTTTTTTTTTTTTTTTTTTTTTTTCCAACCAGGTGTATGGACTCTTTAAGATAATTTTATATGTATAATCCGGATATGTAATGAATGTACAATCCAAGTGAATTTATTTTTGTATTACTGGAGGAATGTCAGTATATTTGTATTTGTTTGGTTTTTACAATAAAAATTGCCCCTATGTACAAGAATATAACTACTATAATACTGCTCCTATGTACAAGACTGTAACTACTATAATACTGCCTCTATGTACAAGAATATAACTACTATAATACTGCTCCTATGTACAAGAATATAACTACTATAATACTGCTCCTATATACAAGAATATAACTACTATAATACTGCTCCTATGTACAAGAATATAACTACTATAATACTGCCTCTATGTACAAGAATATAACTACTATATTACTGCTCCTATGTACAAGAATATAACTACTATAATACTGCTCCTATGTACAAGAATATAACTACTATAATACTGCTCCTATGTACAAGAATATAACTACTATAATACTGCCTCTATGTACAAGAATATAACTACTATAATACTGCTCCTATGTACAAGAATATAACTACTATAATACTGCTCTTATATACAAGAATATAACTACTATAATACTGCTCCTATGTACAAGAATATAACTACTATAATACTGCCCCTATGTACAAGAATATAACTACTATAATACTGCTCCTATGTACAAGACTGTAACTACTATAATACTGCCCATATGTACAAGAATATAACTACTATAATACTGCTCCTATGTACAAGAATATAACTACTATAATACTGCCCCTATGTACAAGAATATAATTACTATAATACTGCTCCTATGTACAAGAGTATAACTACTATAATACTGCCCCTATGTACAAGAATATAACTACTATAATACTGCCTCCTATGTATAAGAATATAACTACTATAATACTGCCCATATGTACAAGAATATAACTACTATAATACTGCTCCTATGTACAAGAATATAACTACTATAATACTGCTCCTATGTACAAGAATATAACTACTATAATACTGCCTCTATGTACAAGAATATAACTACTATATTACTGCTCCTATGTACAAGAATATAACTACTATAATACTGCTCCTATGTACAAGAATATAACTACTATAATACTGCTCCTATGTACAAGAATATAACTACTATAATACTGCCTCTATGTACAAGAATATAACTACTATAATACTGCTCCTATGTACAAGAATATAACTACTATAATACTGCTCTTATATACAAGAATATAACTACTATATAATACTGCTCCTATGTACAAGAATATAACTACTATAATACTGCCCCTATGTACAAGAATATAACTACTATAATACTGCTCCTATGTACAAGACTGTAACTACTATAATACTGCCCATATGTACAAGAATATAACTACTATAATACTGCTCCTATGTACAAGAATATAACTACTATAATACTGCCCCTATGTACAAGAATATAATTACTATAATACTGCTCCTATGTACAAGAGTATAACTACTATAATACTGCCCCTATGTACAAGAATATAACTACTATAATACTGCCTCCTATGTATAAGAATATAACTACTATAATACTGCCCATATGTACAAGAATATAACTACTATAATACTGCTCCTATGTACAAGAATATAACTACTATAATACTGCTCCTATGTACAAGAATATAACTACTATAATACTGCCTCTATGTACAAGAATATAACTACTATATTACTGCTCCTATGTACAAGAATATAACTACTATAATACTGCTCCTATGTACAAGAATATAACTACTATAATACTGCTCCTATGTACAAGAATATAACTACTATAATACTGCCTCTATGTACAAGAATATAACTACTATAATACTGCTCCTATGTACAAGAATATAACTACTATAATACTGCTCTTATATACAAGAATATAACTACTATAATACTGCTCCTATGTACAAGAATATAACTACTATAATACTGCCCCTATGTACAAGAATATAACTACTATAATACTGCTCCTATGTACAAGACTGTAACTACTATAATACTGCCCATATGTACAAGAATATAACTACTATAATACTGCTCCTATGTACAAGAATATAACTACTATAATACTGCCCCTATGTACAAGAATATAATTACTATAATACTGCTCCTATGTACAAGAGTATAACTACTATAATACTGCCCCTATGTACAAGAATATAACTACTATAATACTGCCTCCTATGTATAAGAATATAACTACTATAATACTGCCCATATGTACAAGAATATAACTACTATAATACTGCTCCTATGTACAAGAATATAACTACTATAATACTGCTCCTATGTACAAGAATATAACTCCTATATATATATACTACTATGCATATAACTAGTATTCCTGCTCCGTCCTTTGTAGCTCACAGATGTAGCAGTGGATGACATTATTGTTGTGTTTTGGTAGCTGAGGAGAATAAGCAAAAACGGCAATACACCAGAGAGGCTGGAACCTATTGGATTGCAGTAACCTGAACTAACCACACAACTAGAGGCAGCCGTGGAGCGTTCCTACGTTGATCCTAGACGCCTCGTCACAGCCTGAGAGATAACTACACCTAAAGGCAGAAAGATGAAAGCTATCTGCCCCGGAGCAGATCCCCAAAGAAAATAGGAAGCCCTCAAACATGTAATGGCGGTTAGACAAGAAGAAACACGGACACAGACAGAAAATAGAATGAGCAAACGCTGGGGCCCAATCTGTCTAGACAGAAAAGTACAGGAAAGGATACTCACTGCAATCCAAAAAAAACCCTAAAAAATACCAGCTCTTAAATCAGATCTCTGGTGTAACAAAACTAAGCCGCAGCCCCTGAAAAAACAGGAAAAAGCAAATGAACAAATAACAGTGGCTTCAGATAAACTGAGAGGAGCACAAGCCCCTGGAGGGGACCTGGCTGACCTCCACAGAAGTGCAGGGAACTATGCAAAAAGCAAGCACAAAAGTAAAAGCAGAAAATATCTTATCTGATAGCAGAAGATGCAGGCAAGATTCAGCAAACTTCCAAATGAACCAGGAACCACAATTGAGACAAGAACAATTAATCACCGGCAACCATCATGGGAGGGAACCGCCCTTATATCAGACCAGTCAGCGATCCCAGATTGCCACTCCTCGCTGAAAGGTTCAGTAATGTCTGTAACCACCAGAGGGAGCCTCTGCTCAGAAACCATCTCTAGCACATTCATAACACATTATGCAGCAGTACTGAGCAGTATAAATGTGATTTCAGCACTGAGGAGAACTGAAATCACTTGTTAGAAAGCTCGGCTCGGTGTTTCTGTGTTCTTGTCGGCCTGATTTCTCGCTCTTCTCCCCAACTCCCCTCAGCCTAGTAAAGCAACATTGAGCGTGCAGCATGATGGAGCTGATGAATTCAGGACACAGGAGTTAGAAGAAGTGGCTCATAAGTGGCAGAAGGAAGAAGAATTGTCTATGATATGTTACAAAGTTTCTTATATTTACTTGTCCTATTGACTTATGGAAAGTTTCTTAAATTAAAAGGAATCCATTAGCAGGATTTCACCTCTGAAACCATATAAATGTGTATGTACATCTTTCAAAGACAGATCCAGCAATACTTTTATATATCCGGTCTGTTCCTCCGTTACTGAGAAATCAGTCTTTGAATTGATATGCAAATAAGGCTGAAGAACTATTTGTAGATCTGAAGTCTCTGTCACTCCAGCTCTATTCCTTGCCGACTGTCACCTCCTCATTCTTGACCGGTGGATCATTTGCCTGAAGTCACACAGTGTAGAAGCTGTCAGTGAAGCAGGAAGAGGCGGTGCTGGGTCGGGAATAGAGCTGGAGTGACAGAGGCTTTAGATCTACCATAGCCCTTCAGCCTCATTTGCGTATCAATTCACGTGCTAATTTCTCAATGATGGAGGAATAGACTGGCCATGTGAAGGTATTACTGGACTTGTCTGCGATAGACCTACATGAACAGTTTGGGGTGTGAATCCCTTCGATGGGATCTTTAGCTTCGGGATGACTTTCGCTGGATACATCTTTGGATGTTGTCTTTGGAGCGAGATGTTCCTATAGATTTTCTCCCCTTGTGATTTGTGTTATGGAGCTGTTTGGTTGTACTGATCGGGCGCCCGTAGTTCATCCTCTTGTGCCAAGAAAGTGGTTTTCTCGCCAGGAGATTCTCTCCTCCGGAGCCAGAAGTGTTTTCTTCTGTAATTAGCAGGTAAATTACATTACAAGGAGCATCCGGCTTTCTGTCCTTCGGAGTGATATGGATCTGGAGGGTTCGATCCTTAAAGAGGCATACCCGCGGCGAGCGCCAGGACCAGCGGCGGCTTCTCCCCCTTCGTAGAAGGGTATGAGATTGGTTGCAGCCATGAGCTCGGAGCGGTACAGCAGAATTGGCCTCACTTTTGGGATTTTTTTCCCGTTCGGCTCTGGGTGCAGCGCCTGTCGCTTTACATGCACTTGTTGGGGCTGGCATTTGGCTCGGTATTACTGAGGGATATGCTTTGTTAATAATTTTGCCTCTCAGATTGACCTGACCCCTGATTAAAGCTGATAGGGCTTTGGCGGCCGCCTCGTTAGCCGCGGTTTAATTTGCAGCGGAGATCTCTCTGAAGGACGCGGGCTGCCTGTGATTGGAGAGTCAGGGACAGCGCTGTCGGAGGTGTAATCAGTGACTGCGGTTTTCTCCTCTCCCTTTTCTCTTCTGATAATCAGGAAGAGTAAGAGGGGCCCCAGTCACTGCGAATGCTGACCCCGTGGGGGCTACGATTAACCCTTCTGCTAAATCCATTTCTACAGGGTAATCAATGCCCACGCGTTTTAGGTCCACATCGGCCATACTGACCCCAATGCTTTTGTGTCTGGAATCTCCAATGGGGGGTGAAGGTAAAATGACAGCTAGGGGCGCATCATAGAGGAGCACAGGGGGCAATGGACATTATTTAGCCCCCTCTGGTTATTATCTAGCCAATAGAGATCATGGGCAGTACCAAATAATCACAAAATCGAGGAAGGTCCTTTTAATGGCATATACTATCCAAATCGGTCATTAACCCAATTCTTATTATTACGCACCCTACGTTTAATAATGGTATGGCATCTGTGTGGCACTGAGCGGGTGCATATATAGATAAGTAGTAGTGATGAGCGAACGAGCTCCGGTAACGTCTCATCCCAGCATGCTCCAGTGTTATCGGAGTATCTTGGGCTGCTCGTATATTATGTTCCAGTCCCTGCAGTTGCATGATTTGTGACTGTTAGACATGTGGGGGGAGCCTGTTTGTTAGGACGTCCCCACATATGCGGAGACTAAGGCCGGGATCACACATGCGAGCAACACGGCCGAGTCTCGCATGTGAATTCCCAGCACTGGCGCCGGCACTCGGGAGCGGAGTGTACGGCTGTATGTATTTCTATGCAGCCGCTCGCACCGCTCCCGATTGTCGGCGCCAGTGCTGGGAGTTCACATGCGAGACTTGGCCGTGTTTCTCGCATGTGTGATCCCTGCTTTACAGACACAAATCATGCAGCTGCAGGGACTTGAACCTAATATACGAGCACTCCCAGATTCTCAGATAAAATCCAAGCATAAGACATTATCCGAGCTCGTTCGCTCATCACTAAAAGTAGTTTATTATGGGGGAAATATTTTTAGAGGCTCCTAATGCCGCATTTTCATGTGTATGTTTATAAATGAGATTATAGGACAGACTTTATATCTGATCATTCAGTTCCACAGAGGGAAAGAGTTAAAAGCGGCATCCGATTTGTCTGTAGAAGCGATCTTCACTCTGAATATGGGGAGACGTAGAATTATAGAGGATCCTAAGGATGATTACTGATTGCCCACAGCACTTCTATTAAATAAATGCACCTCTTCAGCGGCCGTCCCTGCTCTTTATGCATCATCTGGGTGAAGAAGAAAAATAGTTTTCACCTTGGTGTAGAACAAAAAGACAACAATGAGGCTTTGTATAGTCAAAGCGATGGCGGCACTGGCGGAGAAGCCTTGCTCTATAGCGCTGCCTAGAGGTCTTATAGAGAATTGTGCTGGTTTGCAAGTGATGGTACCTTTCATGGCTAAATATGAAGAAGAAATGTATAAAAATATTCCTATTTCTGTAATTTTTTTTGAGTTCATGGAGAGGGGAGCCTTGTGCAGAATAAGGTCCATGGTATGGGCTGGAAGAGGGAGGATCTGTGCTGAGGGTCACAGTGCTCATTGCAGTTGTTTCTGCTGACTTTGTAGGATTTGCTACAATGTATCCAGTTTAGAAACCTTCTGTGAGTAAATAATCTGCAGCAGAGATCTTTCCTGTCCTGTTTGCTACAATGTATCCAGTCTAGAAACCTTCTGTGAGTAAATAATCTGCAGCAGAGATCTTTCCTGTCCTGTTTGCTACAATGTATCCAGTCTAGAAACCTTCTGTGAGTAAATAATCTGCAGCAGAGATCTTCCCTGTCCTGTTTGCTATAATGTATCCAGTCTAGAAACCTTCTGTGAGTAAATAATCTGCAGCAGAGATCTTTCCTGTCCTGTTTGCTATAATGTATCAGTGCAGGGAAATGTATCTGTCTGGACTCCAGGAAAGAGACATTTTTCTAGGTCCTGGAATCTGTCTCTGGTAGGTGCACCCCAGGGTGTGTATGTCATGTCCCAGGGACTCAGCGAGCATGTATATAAATATATAAACATATATCACTTGGACACTTTGGGTCTGATCCATTTTTGTGTTTTCTCCTGTTATTGGTTTAGTTTTTGGTGCTTTTTATGTTTTGAGCCTTAAGGTACTGCCACACTAAACAATCCCGCTAGTGATCACGATAACGACGCATACTAATGAGATCGCTAGCGGGATTGTTTCTATATCGCTAAGTGCGGCCACATTTAGCGATATAGTTAACGACGCTATCGCCGTTAGCGATCTTCTCAATGACTTTAGCGGTACAAAAGTACCGCTAAATCGCTAAGAAAAGGTGCCACACTAGCGATATATACTTACCCAGCGGGAGCGCCGACGAGAAAATAGGGTCCGGAACGATTCCAGCGACGAGCGAGATCACAGCAGGAAGCTCGTCGCTGGAAGCTGCCGCACTGAACAATATCGCTAACGGGATCGCTAAATAGTGACGTTTTTTAGCGATCCGTTAGCGATATTGTTTAGTGTGGCATACCCTTTAGCTGGATTTGAGCCTCTTTCTTCTTTTAGTTTGCACTTGTTTCACTCCATTTTCCATGCGTTCACCTGGAGTATTTTTTGCTCCCCATTATAGGTTTGTTTTTTTTTCCAGAAATTTACAAAAACTCCCTACCTCTTTTTGGGTAAATGCACCCTAGTCTCCCCGCTTTGAGTGTTTTTGTTCCACAGCATAAAATTTTACGCACATGTCAGAGCTGTGTGCAACATTTTAGTGGAACATGAAACTCATTGCTTTAAAAAGGAGCAAAATAGGTAAAAAAGAAAACTGAAGAACATTTTGTTTTTATGCAAAATTCATGACCCTATTGAGCCATTTTGAAGAATTTAGATTTAGACATATAGTTCATTTGAGAAACCAGAACCAGAAACGCGTAAAAAAAGCAATTTACAGTATTGCCACACGTGGAAAGGCACCTTTTCACAGCATTGCGGTCAACCAGAAGGCGCATCTCCTACTTCTCCTCAATTTTGAAGAATTTGGCACTAAAAAGTCAATGCTTACCACAAGACAAAGAAAAATTGACTGAGAAAAAAGCAGTTTTTAATTTCTGTGCTACCTCCAATCATTTGTCCAGTCCTGTGACTTATCCAGCTGGTACTTCCGTCTATAAGGTGACTGCAGATGGAGGGTTTTTGATGAGAAAAAAATATTCGCCTTTCTCTATGGAAACTCAGAAACTCCCAACTGCGCCTGTGCAAGTAATGAACCTTGTGAATCTAGCACAGGCGCAGCGGGAAAACTTAGTGAGTTTCAGTCGAGAAGACTGAATGAATTTTATCTGACAACTCTTCTAAGTTATCAAACTCCTCGACAAACACTTTTTTTTCAATGGTTTAGTTCTGGTGATCTGTTGATCGCTTCAGATCAGTTGAGATCACTGGATCACATCGACATTAGCTACAAATTTTCCCAGCAGTGGCCACTACTGGAAAAATGTAGTATTGCATAATGGAAAAATATTTAGAGTTGAGAGTCCTCAGTGGTTGATACCTTTTAATGGCGAACTGAAAAGATGGTAACAAATTGCAGCTTTCGAGACTACTCAGGTCTCTTCATCAGGCATAGACTAATACAAAAATTGTATTGCATGATGCTCATTCAAGTGAATGGAAGCCGTGACCAAACCGAGTCATCCAGGCTGGAAGATACTTTTTCATAGTTGTTCTCCATTTTGGCCAACAGAGGTGAATCTTGAATAAAATCAACTCTTTCATAAAGGCATTGTTTCATGGGATCTTGTCAATGGACCACAGATGGTGAAAGGTACAGCTTGTATCTGCTGAAAAGTTTAAAGGTCAATTGGAATTTTAAATAGTTCTGTAAATATTGATGGAATTGTCAGTTTAGCTCTTTCCTCTATATTCTTGTTAGGGTCTTATATTATAGTGCATGCAGCGATCATTAGCCGAGCACATTGTGAGTATTCTAGGGTCCGGTTAGGCGGTTACCGCGGCTCATTAACCTCCCCCCAGTACCGTAGGTGACCCCAACAATTTAACCTTGACACATTAAACCCATTTCACACTTGGAAAACACGATGTGAACTCAGCAGATATTGGCAATGGCAGCTCCATTTAATTATAGAGCATTATTACAAGTAAATCCCGCAGCGGCCTCCTACGGAACCTTCCGCACAACTTTTTCCTTATAAATCAATATTTCTCTGAATTTTAAAATTACCAGAGGATTTCACCGTGAATTGTTTGATCAGAAGGAGAAAGGAAAGTGAATGAATTTCTATGTGATCAACAGAACCCTGTACTGGAGCGCTGCGGGAGCATTACTCTCATGTAATTACCTCCAAAAACTGCGAGAAGGAAACATAGCAATGACTTATTTTATTATCTGCTTCTAGCCAACATTATACTGAAAGTCTAAATGGTTAAAAAAGAAAAGTCCGGCACACTAATGTGCACATGGATTAATAGGTCCATGAGGGGAGACCTAACGGAGCAACCGCAAATGTGCAAAATTCTCCTTCCTGGCTAAAAGTACATTATACAACCAAGGCAGAAGTATAGGAGTTCTATCCTTATAGGGGCAGGATTCTAGTAGTTATATTCTTGTACATAGGGGCAGTATTATAGTAGTTATATTCTTGTACATAGGGGCAGGATTCTAGTAGTTATATCCTTGTACATAGGGGCAGTATTATAGTAGTTATATTCTTGTACATAGGAGCAGTATTATAGTAGTTATATTCTTGTACATAGGGGGCAGGATTCTAGTAGTTATATCCTTGTACATAGGGGCAGTATTATAGTAGTTATATTCTTGTACATAGAGGCAGTATTATAGTAGTTATATTCTTGTACATAGGAGCAGTATTATAGTAGTTATATTCTTGTACATAGGAGCAGTATTATAGTAGTTATATTCTTGTACATAGGGGCAGGATTCTAGTAGTTATATCCTTGTACATAGGGGCAGTATTATAGTAGTTATATTCTTGTACATAGAGGCAGTATTATAGTAGTTATATTCTTGTACATAGGAGCAGTATTATAGTAGTTATATTCTTGTACATAGGAGCAGTATTATAGTAGATATATTCTTGTACATAGGGGCAGTATTATAGTAGTTATATTCTTGTACATAGGAGCAGTATTATAGTAGATATATTCTTGTACATAGGAGCAGTATTATAGTAGTTATATTCTTGTACATAGGGGCAGTATTATAGTAGTTATATTCTTGTACATAGGAGCAGTATTATAGTAGTTATATTCTTGTACATAGGAGCAGTATTATAGTAGATATATTCTTGTACATAGGGGCAGTATTATAGTAGTTATATTCTTGTACATAGGGGCAGTATTATAGTAGTTATATTCTTGTACATAAGAGCAGTATTATAGTAGTTATATTCTTGTACATAGGGAGCAGTATTATAGTAGTTATATTCTTGTATATAGGGGCAGTATTATAGTAGTTATATTCTTGTACATAAGAGCAGTATTATAGTAGTTATATTCTTGTACATAGAGAGCAGTATTATAGTAGTTATATTCTTGTGCATAGGAGCATTATTATAGTAGTTATATTCTTGTACATAGGAGCAGTATTATAGTAGTTATATTCTTGTACATAGGAGCAGTATTATAGTAGTTATATTCTTGTGCATAGGAGCATTATTATAGTAGTTATATTCTTGTACATAGGAGCAGTATTATAGTAGTTATATTCTTGTGCATAGGAGCATTATTATAGTAGTTATATTCTTGTACATAGGAGCAGTATTATAGTAGTTATATTCTTGTACATAGGGCAGTATTATAGTAGTTATATTCTTGTACATAGGAGCAGTATTATAGTAGTTATATCTTGTACATAGGAGCAGTATTATAGTAGTTATATTCTTGTGCATAGGAGCATTATTATAGTAGTTATATTCTTGTACATAGGAGCATTATTATAGCAGTTATATTCTTGTACATAGGGCAGTATTATAGTAGTTATATTCTTGTACATAGGGCAGTATTATAGTAGTTATATTCTTGTACATAGGGAGCAGTATTATAGTAGTTATATTCTTGTGCATAGGAGCATTATTATAGTAGTTATATTCTTGTACATAGGAGCAGTATTATAGTAGTTATATTATTGTACATAGGAGCAGTATTATAGTAGTTATATTCTTGTACATAGGAGCAGTATTATAGTAGTTTATATTCTTGTACATAGGAGCAGTATTATAGTAGATATATTCTTGTACATAGGAGCAGTATTATAGTAGTTTTTAATTTCTGTGCTACCTCCAATCATTTGTCCAGTCCTGTGACTTATCCAGCTGGTACTTCCGTCTATAAGGTGACTGCAGATGGAGGGTTTTTGATGAGAAAAAAAATATTCGCCTTTCTCTATGGAAACTCAGAAACTCCCCAACTGCGCCTGTGCAAGTAATGAACCTTGTGAATCTAGCACAGGCGCAGCGGGAAAACTTAGTGAGTTTCAGTCGAGAAGACTGAATGAATTTTATCTGACAACTCTTCTAAGTTATCAAACTCCTCGACAAACACTTTTTTTTCAATGGTTTAGTTCTGGTGATCTGTTGATCGCTTCAGATCAGTTGAGATCACTGGATCACATCGACATTAGCTACAAATTTTCCCAGCAGTGGCCACTACTGGAAAAATGTAGTATTGCATAATGGAAAAATATTTAGAGTTGAGAGTCCTCAGTGGTTGATACCTTTTAATGGCGAACTGAAAAGATGGTAACAAATTGCAAGCTTTCGAGACTACTCAGGTCTCTTCATCAGGCATAGACTAATACAAAAATTGTATTGCATGATGCTCATTCAAGTGAATGGAAGCCGTGACCAAACCGAGTCATCCAGGCTGGAAGATACTTTTTCATAGTTGTTCTCCATTTTGGCCAACAGAGGTGAATCTTGAATAAAATCAACTCTTTCATAAAGGCATTGTTTCATGGGATCTTGTCAATGGACCACAGATGGTGAAAGGTACAGCTTGTATCTGCTGAAAAGTTTAAAGGTCAATTGGAATTTTAAATAGTTCTGTAAATATTGATGGAATTGTCAGTTTAGCTCTTTCCTCTATATTCTTGTTAGGGTCTTATATTATAGTGCATGCAGCGATCATTAGCCGAGCACATTGTGAGTATTCTAGGGTCCGGTTAGGCGGTTACCGCGGCTCATTAACCTCCCCCCAGTACCGTAGGTGACCCCAACAATTTAACCTTGACACATTAAACCCATTTCACACTTGGAAAACACGATGTGAACTCAGCAGATATTGGCAATGGCAGCTCCATTTAATTATAGAGCATTATTACAAGTAAATCCCGCAGCGGCCTCCTACGGAACCTTCCGCACAACTTTTTCCTTATAAATCAATATTTCTCTGAATTTTAAAATTACCAGAGGATTTCACCGTGAATTGTTTGATCAGAAGGAGAAAGGAAAGTGAATGAATTTCTATGTGATCAACAGAACCCTGTACTGGAGCGCTGCGGGAGCATTACTCTCATGTAATTACCTCCAAAAACTGCGAGAAGGAAACATAGCAATGACTTATTTTATTATCTGCTTCTAGCCAACATTATACTGAAAGTCTAAATGGTTAAAAAAGAAAAGTCCGGCACACTAATGTGCACATGGATTAATAGGTCCATGAGGGGAGACCTAACGGAGCAACCGCAAATGTGCAAAATTCTCCTTCCTGGCTAAAAGTACATTATACAACCAAGGCAGAAGTATAGGAGTTCTATCCTTATAGGGGCAGGATTCTAGTAGTTATATTCTTGTACATAGGGGCAGTATTATAGTAGTTATATTCTTGTACATAGGGGGCAGGATTCTAGTAGTTATATCCTTGTACATAGGGGCAGTATTATAGTAGTTATATTCTTGTACATAGGAGCAGTATTATAGTAGTTATATTCTTGTACATAGGGGCAGGATTCTAGTAGTTATATCCTTGTACATAGGGGCAGTATTATAGTAGTTATATTCTTGTACATAGAGGCAGTATTATAGTAGTTATATTCTTGTACATAGGAGCAGTATTATAGTAGTTATATTCTTGTACATAGGAGCAGTATTATAGTAGTTATATTCTTGTACATAGGGGGCAGGATTCTAGTAGTTATATCCTTGTACATAGGGGCAGTATTATAGTAGTTATATTCTTGTACATAGAGGCAGTATTATAGTAGTTATATTCTTGTACATAGGAGCAGTATTATAGTAGTTATATTCTTGTACATAGGAGCAGTATTATAGTAGATATATTCTTGTACATAGGGGCAGTATTATAGTAGTTATATTCTTGTACATAGGAGCAGTATTATAGTAGATATATTCTTGTACATAGGAGCAGTATTATAGTAGTTATATTCTTGTACATAGGAGCAGTATTATAGTAGATATATTCTTGTACATAGGGGCAGTATTATAGTAGTTATATTCTTATACATAGGAGCAGTATTATAGTAGTTATATTCTTGTACATAGGGGCAGTATTATAGTAGTTATATTCTTGCACATAGGGGCAGTATTATAGTAGTTATATTCTTGTACATAGGAGCAGTATTATAATAGTTATATTCTTGTACATAGGAGCAGTATTATAGTAGTTATATTCTTGTACATAGGAGCAGTATTATAGTAGATATATTCTTGTACATAGGGGCAGTATTATAGTAGTTATATTCTTGTACATAGGGGGCATCTTGTACATAGGAGCAGGTTTATAGTAGTTATATCTTGTACATAGGGGCAGTTATTATAGTAGTTATATTCTTGTACATAGGGCAGTATTATAGTAGTTATATTCTTGTACATAGGGGCAGTATTATAGTAGTTATATTCTTGTACATAGGGGCAGTATTATAGTAGTTATATCTTGTACATAGGAGCAGTATTATATGTAGTTATATTCTTGTACATAGGGGCATTATTAGTAGTTATATTCTTGTACATAGGGCAGTATTATAGTAGTTATATTCTTGTACATAGGGGCAGTATTTATAGTAGTTATATTCTTGTACATAGGGGCAGTATATAGTAGTTTATTCTTGTACATAGGGGCAGTATTATAGTAGTTATTATCTTGTACATAGGGCAGTATTATAGTAGTTATATTCTTGTAAAATAGGGCAGTATTATAGTAGTTATATTCTTGTACATAGGAGCAGTATTATAGTAGTTTATTTGTACATAGGGCAGTATGTAGTTATATTCTGATGTAAGGGAGCAGTATTATAGTAGTTATCATACTTTAGTGTAACAATAGGGCAGTATTATAGTAGTTATATCTGATACATAGGGCAGTATTAGTAGTTATATTCTTGTACATAGGAGCAGTATTTAGTAGTTTATTCTTGTACATAGGGGCAGTATTATAGTAGTTTATTCTTGTACATTAGGGCAGTATTATGTAGTTATATTCTTGTACATAGGGGCAGTATTATAGTAGTTATATTCTTGTACATAGGGCAGTATTTATAGTATTATATTCTTGTACATAGGGGCGTATTATAGTAGTTATATTCTTGTACATAGGGCGTTTATAGTAGTTATATTCTTGTACATAGGGGCAGTATTATAGTAGTTATATTCTTGTACATAGGAGCAGTATTATAGTAGTTATATTCTTGTAAAATTGGCGTATTATAGTAGTTATATTCTGTACATAGGGGGCAGTATTATAGTATTATATTCTTGTCATAGGCAGTATTATAGTAGTTATATTCTTGTCATAGGGCAGTATTATAGTAGTTATATTCTTGTACATAGGGCAGTTTTAGTAGTTATATTCTTGTAATAGGGCGTATTATAGTAGTTATATTCTGTACATAGGGGCAGTATTATAGTAGTTATATTCTTGTACATAGGAGCAGTATTATAGTAGTATATTCTTGTACTAGGGCAGTATTATAGTAGTTATATTCTTGTACATAGGGGCAGTATTATAGTAGTTTATTCTTGTACATAGGGCAGTATTATAGTAGTTATTTCTTGTACATAGGGCAGTATTTAGTAGTTATATTCTTGTACATAGGGGCAGTATATATAGTTATATTCTTGTACATAGGGCAGTATTATAGTAGTTATATTCTTGTACATGGAGCAGTTATGTAGTTATATTCTTACATAGGAGCAGTATTATGTAGTTATATTCTTGTCATAGGGAGTATTTAGTAGTTATATTCTTGTACATAGGGCAGTATTATAGTAGTTATATTCTTGTACATAGGGCAGTATTATAGTAGTTTATTCTTGTACATAGGGCAGTATTATAGTAGTTATATTCTTGTCATGGGCATTATTATAGTAGTTATATCTTGTACATAGGGCAGTATTTAGTAGTTATATTCTTGTACATAGGGCAGTATTATAGTAGTTATATTCTTGTACTAGGGCAGTATTATAGTAGTTATATTCTTGTACATAGGGCAGTATTATAGTAGTTATATTCTTGTACATAGGGCAGTATTATAGTGTTTATTCTTGTACATAGGGCAGTATTATAGTAGTTATATTTTGTAATAGGGCAGTATTATAGTAGTTATATTCTTGTACATAGGGCAGTATTATAGTGTTATATTCTTGTAATAGGGCAGTATTATAGTAGTATTCTTGTATAGGGCAGTTTGTGTTTATTCTTTAATAGGAGCAGTATTATAGTAGTTATATTCTTGTACATAGGGCAGTATTATAGTAGTTATATTCTTGTACATAGGGCAGTATTATGTATTATATTCTTGTACATAGGGCAGTATTATAGTAGTTATATTCTTGTACATAGGGCAGTTTATAGTAGTTATATTCTTGTACATAGGAGCAGTATTATAGTAGTTATATTTTGTACATAGGGCAGTATTATATAGTTATATTCTTGTACATAGGAGCAGTATTATAGTAGTTTATTCTTGTACTAGGGCAGTATTATAGTAGTTATATTCTTGTACTGGGCAGTATTATAGTGTATATTCTTGTACATAGGGCAGTATATAGTAGTTATATTCTTGTAATAGGCAGATTATAGTGTTATATTCTTGTACATAGGCAGATTTAGTAGTTATATTCTTGTACATAGGGCAGTATTATAGTAGTTATATTCTTGTACATAGGGGCAGTATTAGTAGTTTATTCTTGTACATAGGCGTATATAGTATATATTCTGTACATAGGGCAGTATTTAGTAGTTATATTCTTGTACATAGGCGGAGTATTAAGTTAGTTATATTCTTGTACATAGGCAGTATATAGTAGTTATATTCTTGTACATAGGGGCAGTATTATAGTAGTTATATTCTTGTACATAGGGGCAGTATTATAGTAGTTATATTCTTGTACATAGGAGCAGTATTATAGTAGTTATATTCTTGTACAGTACAGACCAAAAGTTTGGACACACCTTCTCATTCAAAGATTTTTCTGTATTTTCATGACTATGAAAATTGTAGAATCACACTGAAGGTATCAAAACTATGAATTAACACATGTGGAATTATACATTACACTTTACAAAAAAGTGTGAAACAACTGAAAATATGTCTTATATTCTAGGTTCTTCAAAGTAGCCACCTTTTGCTTTGATTACTGCTTTGCACGCAGAAAAGGTGAACAGATGGACTCTACATGCCTGGTTCCCACCGTGAAGCATGGAGGAGGAGGTGTGATGGTGTGGGGGTGCTTTGCTGGTGACAATGTTGGGGATTTATTCAAAATTGAATGCATACTGAACCAGCATGGCTACCACAGCATCTTGCAGCGGCATGCTATTCCATCAGGTTTGCGTTTAGTTGGACCATCATTTATTTTTCAACAGGACAATGACCCCAAACACCTCCAGGCTGTGTAAGGGCTATCTGACCAAGAAGGAGTGTGTTGGGGTGCTACGCCAGATGACCTGGCCTCCACAGTCACCAGACCTGAACCCAATCGAGATGGTTTGGGGTGAGCTGGACCGCTCACCGCTTCAATTTTGAATAAATCCCCAACAGTGTCACCAGCAAAGCACCCCCACACCATCACACCACCTCCTCCATGCTTCACGGTGGGAACCAGGCATGTAGAGTCCATCCGTTTACCTTCTCTGCGTGCAAAGCAGTAATCAAAGCAAAAGGTGGCTACTTTGAAGAATCTAGAATATAAGACATATTTTCAGTTGTTTCAAACTTTTTTGTAAAGTGTAATGTATAATTCCACATGTGATAATTCATAGTTTTGATGCCTTCAGTGTGATTCTACAATTTTCATAGTCATGAAAATACAGAAAAATCTTTGAATGAGAAGGTGTGTCCAAACTTTTGGTCTGTACTGTACATAGGAGCAGTATTATGGTAGTTATATTCTTGTACATAGGGGATAGTATTATAGTAGTTATATTCATTTACATAGGGGCAGTATTATAGAAGTTATATTCTTGTACAAAGGGAGCTCCCCCTAGTGGTGGCTGCAGACAGAATCTTATCATGTATCTCTGTATACAGGGAGCTCCCCTAGTGGTGACTGCAGACAGGATCTTATCATGTATCTCTGTATACAGGGAGCTCCCCCTAGTGGTGGCTGCAGACAGAATCTTATCATGTATGTCTGTATACAGGGAGCTCCCCCTAGTGGTGGCTGCAGACAGGATCTTATCATGTATCTCTGTATACATGGAGCTCCCCCTAGTGGTGGCTGCAGACAGATCTCAACATGTATCTCTGTATACAGGGAGCTCCCCCTAGTGGTGACTGCAGACAGGATCTTATCATGTATCTCTGTATACAGGGAGCTCCCCCTAGTGGTGGCTGCAGACAGAATCTTATCATGTATCTCTGTATACAGGGAGCTCCACCTAGTGGTGACTGCAGACAGGATCTTATGTATCTCTGTATACACAGAGCTCTCCCTAGTGGTGGCTGCAGACAGGATC
>JARQOD010010553.1:0-26915 GCA_033576555.1 Oophaga sylvatica | reverse complement strand
ACCCAATCATCTTTAGGGGCAATAAACACGGAATACTGCCCAGGGTCTGTTTGTTCTTCTGTCTCCCTTTAAATGGGGATAAAAGCAGAAAAAAGGGTTTTTATTTTAATGTCCAATCCCGGCACAAAAATTTTTTCCCAAAACCTTAATTGAATTGCACCCCTCGCCCCAAAAAAGACCCCCCCCCGGGGTATTTAAATTAACGAAACAAAATTTTTAAATCATCAAGCTGATTTTTTTTTGGGCAGTGGGAAAACCCACAAAAAAGGGAAAAAAGAGCTGCCTTTGTTAAAAACGTAAACCCACCACTAGAATGGTGTTTTTTCCCTTAAAAGGTTTGGGTAACTCCACAATGAAGCCCAAATAGAAATGGATCCCCACGGGGGGGGGGGGGGTGGGAAGGGGTTTGTAACAGACCAGTTGGTGAGGAGCGAGGTGTTTTTGCATCTTGCCCAGACTTCACATGTTTTTCCTTTTTTTTAAAAAAACATCTTTCCTGTAAGTGGGCCACCAAAAGAACGAGAAAGAAATTCTTGTGTCTTTAGAATTCCCCTATGCCCGGCTATCTTGGAATCGTGGATGAGTTGCAATACTCTCAATCTGACTGTTTCAGGTATATACAGACGTTGTCCCTGAATCCACACACCATTCTTAAAAACAAGACTTACGTCCCTTGGGGGTTGAGCCAACAAAGAATCCGCATGGTATGCTTCCTTGATGTCCTTAAGTAGGTCTTGATTATGAATCACTCCCAGGAATCTAGAGTCAGGAAGAAGAGTCTTAGGAGGAGTAAGTGGACGTGTCTCTGCTGAATGAATCCTAGAGAGTGCATCAGCCTTTCCATTGCGCGATCCTGGTCTATAAGAAACTACAAAATTAAATTGGTTTAGGAAAAGATTCCAGCGAGCCTGGCGAGGAGTCAGGCACTTAGCCGACCTGATAAATTCAAGGTTACGATGGTCTGTCAGGACGACTATTTGCTGTGCAGCTCCCTGAAGAAGGTGTCTCCATTCCTTGAAGGCGGCAAAAATGGCCAACAATTCTCTATTGCCCACATCGTAGTTCCTCTCAGCCGAAGACAACTGCTGGGAAAAGAAGGCACAGGGATGCAAGACATTTTTCTCACCTGTTCTCTGAGAGAGTATAGCTCCAACGGCACAGTCTGAAGCATCCACCTCTATTATGAAGGCAAGCTCGGGGTTGGGATGTACTAAGATAGGTGCGGTGGTAAATTTATCCTTTAAACAGGAAAATGCTTCCTGCGCTTGCGGGGTCCAGGAGAACCTAGACTGTTTCCGGGTAAGTTGGGTGATAGGTGACACTACCTCAGAGAAATTCCTAATGAAAAGTCTATAGAAGTTGGCAAACCCGATGAAGCGCTGCACCTCCTTCACATTTCTAGGAATTGGCCAATCCTTGATGGCTTGGGTCTTGCTTCCATCCATACTAATCCCTTGCGTAGATAGTACATAGCCCAGAAATTGAATTTCAGTCCTATGGAATTCACACTTTTCAAGTTTGATGTAGAGATGGTTTTGTCTTAGGCGTTCCAAGACCATTCTCACATGTCCATGATGTTCCTCTGTGGAGTTAGAAAAAAATTAGAATATCATCCAGATAAATCACCACAAATGTATCTAGGAGATCCCTGAAGATGTCATTCACCAAGTGTTGGAAAGTGGCTGGGGCGGTACTCAGACCAAAAGGCATAACTAGATATTCAAAGTGTCCATAGCGTGACCTGAATGCAGTCTTCCATTCATCCCCAGGTCTAATATGGACCAAGTTATAGGCCCCACGGATATCCAGTTTAGAGAAAATTTTGGCGTGCCGCACTCTCTCCAACAACTCAGGGATTAAAGGCAATGGATAACGGTTTCTAATAGTAACCTTATTGAGTTCCCTATAGTCTATGCAGGGTCTCAGAGATCCATCTTTCTTCTTCACAAAGAAGATGGGTGCACCTGCGGGAGATGAAGAGGGGCATATGAAGCCTTTGGCTAGATTTTCATCTATGTAGTCCTTCAAAGCTTTTAGCTCGGGCCCCGCTAGGGGGTAGATCTTACCAAAAGGTATCTCGGCTCCAGGCAATAATTCGATTGGACAATCATATGGACGGT
Organism: Oophaga sylvatica; assembly: GCA_033576555.1. Taxonomy (NCBI): domain Eukaryota; kingdom Metazoa; phylum Chordata; class Amphibia; order Anura; family Dendrobatidae; genus Oophaga; species Oophaga sylvatica. The sequence goes on along the minus strand of JARQOD010010553.1, from coordinate 24,795 downwards.
GAGGAGGAAGCTGATCAGCGTTCTTCTTGTCACATAAATCCACATAGTCCTGGTATACAGCTGGTTAGTTCAGGGACTGACATGGTTCCTTTAGGAACAGAGCAAGCTGAAACTCCTTGACTCATCTGTTTCTCCGGAAAGTGTAATTCCTTGGTCTCCCAGTTAATCGTAGGATTCTGCGCCTGTAGCCATGGTAGCCCTAGAATAATGGGAAAGTGGGGAGAAGAGAAAGCATAAAATACATTTCTCCTGATGATCTTTACCCATAAGGACCCTCAAAGGCTCTGTTTCCTGATCCACTGGTCCAGAGGTCAGCAGGGAGCCATCCACAGTCTCCCATCTGTACTGGAGTAGCCTTCTTCACTGAACGTATCCCTGTTTCAGAGCAAAGGAGATATCCATAAAATTTCCACTTGCTCCTGAGTCGATCATAGCAGAGCTAGACACCCAGACTGAGTAAACCCAGAGTTTGATGGAAAGGAAGCAATGAGAATTGTTTCTTTTACAACTCAGCTGGGACACCGCTGAGGAAACTTGAAAAATTGCAGCGTTTATACCGTCATTGTCCCCAGAACTAACAGAGTTTAAGTCCGAAAAATCAAGATCTCTTGCAGCAGATCTCTCTGGAATCTGAGGCTCGGACATGACAGAGCTCCTCTCGCAACACTCACAGTGAATGACTGCTGCAGTAGTCTTACGAGAACGGCTGGGCAGTTTATAATGAAGTGCCCTGACTTACCACAGTAAAAACATAGATTTTCCTTTATACGATGTTCTTTGCGTGCATCACTAACCCGTCTTTGTAAAGAGTCCACCTGCATGGGTTCAGGTTCTGGTTCCCTTGTGATCCTACTCAAAGGTTCCTTAGCTGAGGAGGGAGGTAGGAAAAGGTTAGTGCGATTATTTCGAACCATCTCTCTTGTCTGCGTTCAGTCAGACGAGCATCAATACGGATACAATAGTTAATAAAGTCACCTAACGCAGTGGGAGGGTCGGCACGAGCAAGTTCATCCTTAATCAGTGGAGACAACCCTTTCCGAAAAATAGATTTTTTGGCGGAAGTGTCCCAAGTGGTATCAAGAGCCCATCTCCTGAAATCCAAGGCATATTCGGCTACTGAACACTTACCTTGGCGCAAAGTTAACATGGCTGCTTCAGCTGTTGCACCTCGATTGGGTCATCAAACACCTGCCCCATGGCTGAAATAAAAGCATCAAGGTGATTCAAACAATCATCCTCAGTCTCAATCAGAGGGTTTGCCCACATCAAAGCCTTATTGGTAAGCAACATGATTATAGTAAGCACTTTGGATCGTTCAGTGGGAAATTGTGAAGCATGTGCAGAGAAAAAATAGATTGCATTGGTTAATAAATCCCCTGAATTTCTCACGTTCACCGCCAAAACGTAAAGGAGGTAACTTGGGGATCCCAGAACTCGGGGTTATGGCAGGAGCCTGGACTCGTTCCTCTAGAGCCTCAATCCTGGCTCGTAATTCCTGGGTAGTTTGTCCAAACACTTGCAAATTATGATTAGTGAGGTCCTGTAGGCTTGCAAAACGGGTCTTTATAGTCTGTATATCTGCAAGGATTGTATCAGTCACTCCCAAAGCTCCTTTATGCGGGCCTCCATCTTCCAGATCTTTTAAGGCAGAAGTGCTGGAAGGAGAAGAGAAAAGGAAAAAAAAAAAAAAAACAATAGTGTTTACCTGTGGTAACACTCCAGAGTAACATTTAAGGGAATGCGCTCACCTGGAATGGTTGTGAGAAGTCACAACCACTGTCATCACAGAAGGTATTAAACGGACATCTGATATCCACAGTCACAGCAGACACGGCTTTCCCAGACCCAGCAGACACTAAACATTGGCTCCTGAATCTTGTCATGTATAGTGTACAGTTCCTATAGCGTCTTGTGCTTGGGTGCGAGGAAAACACATGAGACACAGGTTGATATGAAATGACTTGTATTACTTCATACAAGCATGCAGAAAAGGTCACACAGTTTGCAGGAACAGAGGCAGGAGACACAGCAGGCCAGAGTAACTTCAAGCTCTACAATAACTCTCCAAAGCAGGTTCAGGATCTCTTCTCTGTACCGTAATTCCTCTACAAACATGGATTCACCAGACAGCAGGTTTCCAGAGTCCAAAAGTGTTCCAAAGTTCCTCAGTAGGAAATAGCTGGAGTCCAAAATCCTAGGTTTCCAGGAGTCAGGTCACAGGCTGACTGAAGCTTGATTCAGGAGCACTGATTGTTCAGCTGAGGCTGCTTAAGAAGCAAGAGGAGAGAATCAGGGCGGGAACATGAAAGCTGGAACCTCCATATTAACTGAGGGCAAGATAGCTGCAGCAAGACAGAAAGCAAAATGACCGACGGAAAACTGAGTTTCAAGGAACATGTCAAAAGAGACAAAGAACCTTACAAAGACCTTATAGTGCCCATAAATGTTGTCATCCAAATTGCACTCAAAGGTAAAGTAAAAAAAATGTTTCAGTGCAAATACAGTTTCAATTTCAAAATGATTTTAGAAAGATCATTGCTTTTCTTGCCATTGTGTGGGCACTTGCATGCTTGAAAACAGCTGATAGGTTCAGGTCCTTTGAGTGCATCGTAGCTCGGCATTCGATTTACAATCCATAAGTAGTCTTCAGAACAGATGGAGAACTGGTTAATCCATTTGCCTGGTTACAAGTGCCTTGTAGTGGCCACCTGTCTCTCGCTCACGGGCAGAAGCCATATCCAAAGGTCTTAGTTTTGCATTATCTTCCAAAATACTGTTATTGACTAAAATGGTGTATGGCATGTACCAAAGGGGTGACATTCCCACGATGGGTACTTGGTGAGTTTCTGATGTTGATATTCGGTAAATCAGGTTTCTCACATTTTTTGCACTTCATTTTTAGTACGCTTTCTACGTGCTGTTTATATTGCATTTTTGTCTCTGTTTGGTATGTCATGTTTTAAATAAAGCTGCCTTTTTTATACTTACTGGTGTTTGGCTTGTCAAAACTTTATTGATACACCAGATTTTCCGCATCTAATGCAATTCTATGGGAGAAACCCACAAAAAATACAGTGTACATTCTGAATTTCAAAATCGCACCACAGGTCAGTTGGGCATGAGATTGTCTACAAATCACATCCGCGTTGCTGGAATTGTATGACATTATGTTTTTTGCAATGTGAAAATATGAAGTGTCAAAAGCTCACCAAAAACTCACTTAATCCAAGCAGAAATGTGACACATGTCCACAGAAAATGTAGCTCACCTGTTACTAGGAGAGATTCATTCTCTCCAGCATCTACAATTACTAGAACTCTTAGGCTGGGGTCACACTTGCAACTGCAATGCGAGAAACTCGAGCGAGTCTCTCGCCTCAATACCCGGCACTGCAGCCGGCACTCGGACCGGAGTGTGTGGCTGCATAGAAATGCGTGCAGCCACACACTCCATTCCCGAGTGCCGGGGGCAGTGCCGGGTATTGAGGCGAGAGACTCGCGCAAGTTTCTCGCATTGCAGTTGCAAGTGGTACACCGGCCTTAGAACCCAAAATTCACAAATTCCTCTAGCTGCACTGAGATCCAGAACACAAGAGAGGCGCAGCGGGAAGAAAGGGATCAGTCTCAAGGATTTTGCTATATAATCTGAGACCCCAATTCTAGCGATGTATCATTAAGGTCTCGCTCCCACTTGCAACCCATTCGGACGAGTACAATCCGCTAAAAAAATCAGATTGCATTCGCCCCAATGTTTCTCTATGGGGCAGCTCACATCTGCGATTATTTTCTCATGCCGATTCGGCATGCCAAAACAATAGCAGCATGCTGCGATTGTGTAAGTGGTTACAAAGTATAACATCCATCTAGCTAACCCTTCATAGGTATGTCCCGGGTTAATATATTTTGTGGTTTATAAATAATATATTTTATTATGTATTTATGTCTTTGCCTGTGTACTACACTGTGTTCCAAATTATTATGCAAATAATATTTTTCTCTGATTTTCCCAAATCACCTATATGAATTGCAGTCATTGTAATTTTCCAGTCAAATAACTATTAGAGTACAATTGAAAGGTTTTTGTACAAACTGCCTATGATAACGGTATATTTTTAAAAAATGAAACACTCAAACTGCACTCAAAATACATGTTCCAAATTATTATGCACAGCAGAGTTTTCAACCTTTTCATTTTAATAAAGAACAAAAAAATGGTCATTTTTGAAATTATAAGCATTAGCAGTTATTACAAACTGAAATCAAACAGTTTTCAACTCAAACTTTATTCTAGGTGATGTTACATTTGCACATAGGACCCCTTGTTCGAAAGGAGCTTCTGAACTCTCTCGTCCATTGAATTTGTCAGGTTTTGGAAGGTTTCTGCTTCAATGTTTTGCTTGAGGACAGAATACCCTCCCAGAGCTGTTGCTTAGATGTGAACTGCCTCCCGCCATCATAGACACTCCTTTTGATGATGCTCCAGAGGTTCCAATGGGGTTTTGAGGTCAGGGGAGCATGGGGGACACACCATAAGTTTGTCCCCTTTTATGCCCATAGCAGCCAGAGATGCAGATGTGTTATGTGCAGCATGAGACTGTGCATTATCATGCATGAAAATGATCTTGCTGCGGAATGCACGGTTCTTCTTCTTGAACCATGGCAGGAAGTGCTGTTAGAAACTCAACATACACTATGGAGTTAATCTTTACCCCTTCAGGGATCCTAAAGGGGCCGACAATCTCTCTCCCCATGATTCCAGCCCAAAACATTACTCCACCTCCTCCTTGTTGGCGCCGTAGCCGTGTTTGCATGGGTGTCCATCAACCAGCCATCCTCCACTCCATCCATCTGGACCATCGAGCGTTGCACGGCACTCATCGGTGAACAAAACAGTTTGAAGTCAGTCTTCATGTATTGTTTTGGCCCCACTGGAGCCGTTTCTGCTTGTGTGCAGTGGATAGAGGAGGTCAACAGGATGGCTTACGCACAGCTGCAAACCTCTGAAGGCCCTGCATCTTGTTGCTCGGAGACGTTGGAGGCACCAGCAGCTTAAAAAAACTTGTCTGCTGCCATGACATGGCTTTTTTGCCGCTGCTCTTTTAACCTGACGTAATTGCCTGTAGGAAAGAGTCCTCAATTTCCCTTATCAGCACACACACGTGTGTACTGTGAATCAGCTACATACCTTTTGATGTGCGATGATCACGATGAAGTGTCTTGGAAATGTTGATTGTATTCATGCCTTGACCTAAACACCCACAATTTGTTGCTTCTCAGCAGCCAACACATCCTTTTTCTTTCCCATTTTGGCAGAAAATGTGGGCTGCTTAATAATGTGGGACAGCCTTCTTAAGTAGTCTTGCCTTTCATTGGACACACCAGCCAAACTAATTAGCACAGGTGTCTGCAATTGCTTACAGTGATATAAAGAGCCCTGACACACATCACCATCAATGAGTTTAACTGACAAACAAAAAAATTCTTACCTTATCACTCCTAAACAATTTTTGCATAACAATTTGGAACACAGTGTATGTAAACTGTTTCTGTTATTGAACTGTATATTATGTATTATGATAAGTGCAGTGTTTTCATCTGGCCACTGGATGGGGGCATTATAGGAACCTAGCTGTAGATAGTAAAATAGGAGGGGCACGGTGGATAAGGCAGGAAAGACTTCCTGATAGAGTCAGTAGGGGCCTTGGCACCCATTGAGCTCAGGGGGGCTCTATAGCCTCGGGCAGCACCGTATCACGCAAAGTTATTAGCAAGATTAGGGCCCAGCCATCTTGTTTCTGGGGCCGGAACATCAGCAGAGGAACAGTGCAACAGTGCTAAGGGTGCAGTATTGGTGGGACTGCAGGTGCTAGTGAAGACTAAGCAGTACGGGCGGGTTGCTCATCATGTGGCAGCTTATTGCATTGGCTGATGCCCTCAGAACCGGGCGAAACGGGTGAGGGAACTCCCGAACGAAGTGAGCTTGGCAGGGAGGACGCTGAGGAACTAAAAGGTACAGTTCATACCGGAAGTGGGCTTAGTAACAGAAACAGTGAAACTGGAAGAAATGTGCATTGTGAAACCTGAAGTTCAAGCTGTGAAGAATGTGGATGTGCTGCGTACAGAAACGACTAAAGCTGTTTATTTGAAAATTGCATTGGACTGTGTCTCTGTTTATGTGGAACTGTCTGTAGGAAGCCTACAACACCGAAGAGTGGGCCCTGATGGCACAGAGAAGCGAGGACACCAGTACGCAGAATGATGGACATTGTTGTTCTGTGAAGGGAGGCCAGGTGTGCTACAGGGATTACTCTCAGCCATGACTACCGCCCTGGCACCCCCCCACAATTGCACCAGAGAACTGGATGGAACACACCCATATAAGTCTATGTGTGCGTGGAAGCATCGCACAGCACTCGGATGTCCACCGAATGCAGTGCGATTTTTGCAGACGCCTGCAGCAGAGATTGAAAAAATACTTTCTTCGTCTCCTTCTCACCTGTGCTGTGATTCTCTGATGTCAGAAGATCGGATCACAGAGCACTGACACTCGGCTCACGCTCGCAGCAGCAGGAGCCGAGTGTCATTATTATATTGCATCCAATGCTCTCACATCAGCTGCTTAGTGTAGTTTTCTATAAACTGTTATCACCAGGAGATTATCACTAGTTGACTACTTGGCCTGCTGAACCATATCCCAACCATGCCCACAGCCCTGATTTGCAGCTTTAAGCTTATGCGCAGTGTACGCAGAACGCTGTCATCATGTGGTGTGGAGGGATTATACAGACATTCAGCATTCAGAGAACTTCAAGATCTTCAAGAGATAAAGCAATTTATATAGCAGAACCAGGGTCTCTGCCCTACATCTTGCTGCTCTCACCTGGTGACAGATTACTTTAAAATGGCTATTCTCAAGTTGTTTATTGAGCAGACACAGTTTTCAAGTCTCTTTCACTTTTTTGCAGGGCGGCCTCTCCTCCTTGAGTGAAAGTTCTGGTGAGTGGCAGAACTCAGCACAAGTTCTGCTGTCAGTGGTTTGTCCTGGAGTGTATACTGTCAACAGTGGCATACCACCATGGCATCAAGCCACACCACTGCTATGGGGCCCGTGAACCGAGGGACCCGGTGTCAGTGGGCGCACAGGGCCCTCCATCCATCCGTCATCACAGAATGATGGGGGTGGAAGAGTCTGCTGACGCTCCTCCTCCATCATCATTGCTCATGCTAACGGCCGGAGGGGGGGCCCTGCAGTCAGCTCGAGCAATGATGATGGAGGAGGGAGCATCAGCAGACTCTTCCACCCCCATCATTCTTCCTTGGCATCTGATGTGCAAGAGAAGCAACCGCAATAATGTGACTCATTACAGCTGTTCTGACATATACAGCGCTTCACACCGCACACTCAGCAAACTGGAGCATCGGTTGTAACGAGGAGAGGTGAGATTGTATTTATTTTTTTTTAAATCAGTAACTGGTGGTCATAATAGTGTATGGAGGACCAAGGGGTGCATTATACTCTATGGAGGACCATGGGGGTGCATTATACTCTATGGAGGACCATGGGGGTGCATTATTTCATTGAGTACCATGGGGGGTGCATTATATTCTATGGAGGACCATGGGGGGTGCATAATATTCTATGGAGGACCATTGAGAGTGCATTATATTCTATTGAGGACCATGGGGGTGCATTATATTCTGTGACGGACCATGGGGGGTGCATTATATTTTATGGAGGACCTTGAGGGTGCATTATATTCTATGGAGGATAATGGGGGTGCATTATATTCTTTAAAGGACCATGGAGAGTGCATTATATTCTATTGAGGACCATGGGGGATGCATTATATTATATGAAGGATGATGGGGGTGCATTATATTCTATGGAGGACCATGGGGGTGCATTATACTGAATGGAGGACCATGGGGTGCATTATATTGTATAGAGGACTATGTGGGGTGCATTATACTGAATGGAGACCATGGGGGGTGCATTATATTGTATAGAGGAACATGGAGCGTACATTATATTCTATGGAGGATGATGGGGGGTGCATTATATTATATAGAGGACCATAAGTGGTGCATTATGCAGTATGGAGGACCATGGGGGGTGCATTATATTATATAGAGGACCATGAGTGGTGCATCATACAGTATGGAGGACCATGAGGGGTGCATTATATAGTATAGAGGACCATAGGAGGTTCATTATATTCTATGGAGGACCATTGGGGGTGCATTTTATTCTATGTAGGACCATGGGGTGAATTATATTCTATGGATGACCATAGGGGTGCATTATATGGTATAGAGGAGTGTGGGGGGTCCCATTATATTGTATAGAGGACTATGTGGGGTGCATTATGCTGTGTGGAGGACCATGTGAGGTGCATTATATTGTATAGAGGAACATGTGAGGATGCATTATACTGTACGGTGGACCATGGGTGTGCATTATATTGTATAGAGGACCATGGGTGGCGCTTTATACAGTATGCAGGACCATGGGGGTGCATTATATTCTTATGGAGGACCATGGGGAGTGCATTATATTTTGGAGACCAGGGGTAGTGCATTATAATCAATGGAGGACCATTGGGGTGCATTATTTCTTTTGAGGACCATGGATGGTGCATTATAATCAATGAAGGACCATGAGGGGTGCATTATATTCTATGGAGGACCATTGGGAGTGCATTATTATTTTATGGAGGATCATTGGGAGTGCATTATATTTCATGGAGGACCATAATATAGTGCATTATACTATATGGAGGATTATGGGGGCGCATTACATTATATGGGGGATTATGGGAGGCGCATGATACCATGTTGAGGGTTATGTGGAACCATTATATTATTTGGAGAGCTATGTGGGGGGCCATTTTACTGTATCAGCAATTATACAATGTGAAGGTTTGTGTGGGGGCCATCATACTGTGCGGAGGGCTAGTGCGGGCCATTATACAGTGTGGGGCAATAATACTATATGTACACTCATTAATACTGCTTGGAGGGCTGTATGGGGGGTCACAAATTTGTGGATCATACTGTAATTGGGAACACCATACTTTGCCTTGGGAGTACAGTAGGGTCATTATGCTGTGCATGTAGAGCTAATGTTGAGGACTTCCCCATGCAGGTATCAAACTGTGTTTGGGGGCACTTTTTTGGCATCATACTTTATTAGGGCAATTAAAGAGGAATCTAGGACTTCAGCAGGAAAATTACTTTGTAAAGACAGGAAAGTTGTGAGAAATGCTGTTCTGTCACCCCTGCAATTATTTATTTTTTTTGAGGGAGGTGAGCCAAATTAGAACACTTGCTGTGGACCCCATGATTTCTGTGTACGCCCCTGACTGCTATCATTAAATTTGCACATAGACATAACATGGCATTTGAACAAGCACACAGCTAAGGACAGTGAGAGCCAGTGATGTCGGAGGTTGATGATTTTGCAACATTTATAACAGCAGCTTATCAGGAGCTTCTGTATTGAAATCAATGTGCTAATGAGAGGTGGCTGTGATGCTTAAAGTTAACTTTTCTCCTGAACCATACAGTAGCTACTATGCACACTCTTGAGCAAGTTTGGGTAGACAGTGATGGCCGCACTTCATAGAAACCAGCTGTACACTCTGTAAGGTAAAAGTCTTATTGCAGAATGATAGGAGCTAGAAGAAGCAAGTCAATTGCAAACTTGCTTATTTTAAGCTCTTTAACTAACTAAAGCAAGTTAATAGCTTGAGAACATTCTTTTAATGTGTTATTTGCTCCAAACGGTGAAATCCTAACAAAAATCAATGACAAAATTGATGTGTTTTGGTTATTAAGCCTCCTTCAAGAAATTAATAAAATGTGATAAAAAAGTTATATATACCCAAAATAGGTACTATTAAATAAACTACAGCTTGTCTAGTAAACAAAACATGCCCTCACATCATTTTCTTAAAAGAACTTAAGCATTAATGCAAAAGAAAGCAAACATTTTATTTTTGCGTGGTTAAACATAAAAAAAAACTATATATTTGGGATCAACACAACCATGCTGACTAACAGAACAAAGATAACATTAATGCTATTTTCAATGTACAGTGAACTTTGTAAAATCAAAACTCAAAAAAAAAGTTTTGGAACAAAGGTCAGGAACAAAAAAAAAATAAGCAAAAAAAATCAAAAAGACTGTGACCTCAAATGGAATTAATTATCCTAGTCCTTTCATGCAATTGCATAGACAGTAAGAATACTCGCTAAGATTCTGCAATTACACTAATGGTATGTCCCTTGTCAGGCATGGCTTCTGTTCTTCTCCAGCTATCTTGTCTATGTTGGCTGCCATGTGTATTACTGCACAGAAAACTTCCAGTATTATAGAATACTAGCTAGGTAGATGAGGATTTAACCAGTCTTGTAGAAAAATTTGTGCAGAAAATCCCCAAAAAGCTTGTGAATTCCACACGAAAATGACATATTTTGCTTTTTTCTGCATAATTTTTTTCGACAAAATTTGTTGAAATCTAATCTACTTAGCTAATATTCTACTATTCTCAAATCCACATGCAAGTGTGTAACGTGTGACCCTACACTGACATTTGTGAGGAAGGGAAGCAGTTAGTAATGGACCCTTTCTGATCCAGACTGTTAAATACCATCGATCGGCTATTTACAGGCTGATCGACCCATTTTTCAGACCAATGAGCATTCTTAGTCATTTACATGAAATAAAGCTGATATTTATTATATTATTAAAACTCTTTACCCTATGAACGAGCACAGACTTGTTTACATGGGCTAATAATTAGGAAAAGCAGTTTATTCCTTGTTCTGCCCACTTATGTGCAGCAAGTTAACTTATAGCATTGTACCGGCTATTACCACTAGATGTTATTAGTGTTCCCATTCGTCGTGTTTCAGGTTTCAGGGACGTTTCCCCTTTAATTGAGCAATGTGTGCTGGTTAAGAACTGCCCCAGTTTTACCCGATCTCATCCACTATTGTGTTCACCAATTTCCTCCACTATATCATCTGTTATCATCTACTATTGATAAGGATTTTTCCAGGGTAAACTGGCTTTATATATCCATCTAGCACATCTATATGGCTTTTAGCCCGCTGACATATATATGAAAGAACTTTTGAGTGTGTTTGATGGTCCTGCCTATAATTAGCATGCAATATAAGGTCTTATTTGGTGTTATTTGTGCAACTTGGAACATCAGTGTATATTAAATTAATCTGCACACCTTTGTTTACGGACGTTTGGACACTTGCAGTAAATTTTACTGAATATTGATGTAACCCCAGTCTTGGTGTTAATACTTTTTTTAATTGTTTTTAAATCTCAGTGTTTTGTTAAATGTGGTGTCATGTCTAATAAAATTGATTTTGTATTGGAAATATAAGACTGCTTGTGATCCCTGCTGATATATGCATACACTTTTTTCTTTTCTTTAGTTTGTTTGTAATATTCAGTGTTATGCAGTGGGTGATCCCATACTACAAATGACCCTGATGGTGCCCGCTTATTAGTTTCAATTAACTGTTGATGTTGTCACAAGCAGAGGAGCACGATGGGAAGGAGAAGAACACTGATGAAGATACCCCTGTGGTCGGCTCTCAATGTACGGAGATCTGTAAGGGACTCACAGGAGGAAGGTCCTCTTTGAAATCTGCCTTGTTTGAGTCTACCCTGCAGGCCACAGGACAAAGCCCTCAGATATATGCAATCCTGGATGACCCAAGTAACAGGTCTTTAGCCAGGTCCATCTTCTTTGACAACTTCAGCATTGTAGGCCCTGGTTCTCCCTACTCCTGAAAACGTGTTCAGGTACCGTTGAGACGGCGGGGAGAAAAGCAACCGGATACAAGGTGGAGTCCATGGATGGTCAAACCTGCCTATCACTACCAACCATCCTGGAGTGCAACCAGATTCCCGACAACAGGTCAAAGATACCATCACCGGAGGTGGCGACACATCACCCCCATCTGAAGCGTATAGCCTACCTGATACCTGAGTTGGATCCAGAAGCCCAATAGCCTACTCCCGGGAAGAGATATACTACGAGCCCACAAGACTAGAGAATATGTAAACGGCTCCAGAAATGCTCCGTACGCTCAGAGGCTCGACCTTGGATGGTCATCATAGGTGACGTCTGTCTAGGAGGAGCACACAAGCCGGCCTCAGTCAACAGTATGCTCACCAGCACACTAGAAAATGGACGTCCGTCTCTCTTCCAGCCATGTCACAATAGTCTGCTGTAAAGGAATTACCAAACAGTACTCCCCTACCTTGCCCATTCTCAGTACCTATCAACGAAGACCACGCCTGTGGAAGGGGAACAAGACCACATGGGATGTACAGTCTTCCACAGGACAAAGGAAGACAGCACGGTAGTGCTGTCCATAGAAGATAGGATGTTCCTGGACATCATGGATAGAAAATAGTCAAAGACAAATCGAACAGTTGGGTCTCACCTTACCATTTCGACCTCAGAGAAGGCGCCTACCCAACAACAGGGAACTGGTCTACAGCCAATTCATCTCCCTCAGGCACAAGCTTAAGAAGTCACCTGAGACAAAGGAACACTTCTTTACCTTCATGGGAAGGATATTCCAGAACAACCACGCAGAGGTTGCATCTGCATTTCGGCCCTCAGAGGAGTGTTGGTACCTGCCCATCTTCGAAGTATACCATCCCAAGAAGCCAGGTCAAACAAGAGTGGTATTTGACTCAAGAGCCAAATGTGAAGACGTCTCATTAAATGATGTCCTACTGTCGGGCCCAGACCTCAACAACAGACTTCTGAAGTACCACTCTTTTTCCCACAGAGATACGGTGGCATTTATGGCTGACATACAACAGATGTTCCACTGTTTTCTCGTCAAAGAGGAACACAGAAACTACTTGAGGTTTTTCTGGTACTGTGACAATGACCCAGGCAAAGACATCACAGAGTACCGGATGAGGGTACACATCTTCGGGAACAGCCGCTATCTAAGGCCTCCGTAATTCTGCCAAAGAAGGCGAAGAAAAGTATGGGTCAGACGTCAGATCCTTCGTAGAAAAGGGCTTCTATGTAGACAACTGTTTGAAGTCCACACCAACAAATGAGGCTGCAATCAGTCTACTAAAAAGGCTCAAGAAATGCTCGCTTAGTCTAACCTAAGGTTACACAAGATATCCTTAAACAGTCAAGAGTTGATGGAAGCTTTTCCCCTTTGAAGACGATTCCAGCGATCTAAAGGACCTAGACCTAAGCATCGACACTCTTCCCATGCAGCAGAGTCTTGGATTGCTTTGGGATCTGAAGACGGATGCCTTCACCTTTCAGGTCAGTAAAGACGAGAAACCCTTCACGCGAGGGGAGTTCTTTCTTTCGTGAATAGTCTATACGACCCCCTGGGTTTCGTAGCTCAAGTTACTGTCCAAGGGAAAATGATGCTAAGAGACTTCATCCAAGACAAATCTGATTGGAATGATCCACTACCAGCAGAAAAGATAGACCTGTGGGCAGAGTGGAGGAGGTCTCTCGAGGCCTTGACCGACCTTCATGTGAAACGACCGTATGCTCCTGTGCCATCCACAGAAGTGAAGACACAAAGACTTTGTATCTTCTGTGATGCATCAGTTAAAGCAATCGCAGCAGTAGCTTACCTCAAAACCATAGATGTCAATGAACAGAGCCACATCGGGTTTGTGATGAGCCAAACTAAACTGGCACCACTCCGCGAACACACCATACCCAGCCTGGAGCTCTGCGCTGCTGTCCTCGCAGTTGAGTTGGCTGAGCTGATCTTAGGTGTGATGAATCTGGAGACCAAAGAAGCAGAGTTCTACACCGATAGCAAAGTGGTACTGGGATATATCTGCAATGAAACGCAAAGCTTTTATGTCTACATCACCAACCGGATACTGAGGATAAGAATATCTACCTGCCCTAGTCAGTGGCACTATGTACCTACTCACCTCAATCCCGCGACCATGCGACTAGATCTGTTGCTCCAAGTCATCTTAAGGACACTACTTGGTTCACAGGCACTGCTTCCTTATACCGTTCGATGCCCCACATCGACAGGCCTGAAACGTTCGAACTGGTGGATCCAGATGCCGACAAAGAGCTACGTCCTCGTGTGTCTGCTCTGCATACAGGGATTTCAAGTCATTACCTGGAATCTCATCGGTTCAGCAGGTTCTCAAACTGGAAGTCACTTGTTCGAGCCGTTGCTTTTCTACTTCATGTGGCCCTGTCCTACAAGTCATTACCTGCAAGCCAGAAATCTTGTAAAGGTTGGCATCACTGCAAGCATGATTTTTACCGCCATCAACCTGGAACGAGCCAGGGTTACAATACTTTGTGTTGTACAAAAGGGAACCTACACCACAGAAATAGAGAACCTCAACAAGGGACAAGTTGTTCCTGGAGACAGCGTGCTGAAGAAGCTCACTCCGATTAGGCCGCTGACAGCACTTTCCAGTGATTCTGGAGACCCGACAGTCCTTACTCCTGCAATGCTACTCACACAGAAAATCTGTGTCTCGAGAGCTCCACCCGGAGAATTCAACAATAAAGACCTCTACAGTGTCTTTTGGGACAGATGGAGGAAGCAGTATCTCTCCATGCTGCAAACCAGGACAAAGCGGCAGAAAGACCGCCAAAACATCCAACCAGGTGATGTTGTACTCGTCAAGGACAGTCAGTCGCATCGAAATGACTGGCCACTCGGCCTAGTCACCAAGCCTCTTCCCATCAAGGATGGGAAAGTACGCAAAGTAGAGGTCAGAGTGTGCAAACTTGGGGTGAACAAACTGTTTCACAGGCCAGTTACAGAACTTGTGTTATTTTCCCCAAAGGAACCAAATAGTGGCATCCGTTGATGCTAAGCGAGGAGTGTTCTGCCCACTCATGTGCAGCAAGTTAACTTATAGCATTGTACCGGTTATTACCACTAGATGTCATTAGTGTTCCCATTCATCATGTGTAACGGGTCTGGTAGTGGAACCACTGACGGAAACGGGTCTGGTTGGGGGAACCACTAAGCTTTATTATACAAGACAATTTACTTGCAAGTGAGCGGGTGGCATCCGGAATAGGGGCAGGGGAAACACGGCAATTAGCCAGGCAGCCCCTGGACAGGCAGGTTGTCACAGCAAGTGACCAAGGAAGTCCTGGACAGGCAGGTTGTCACGGCAAGTGACCTGGGCAGTCTCTGGACAGGCAGGTTGTCACAGCAAGTGACCAAGGAAGTCTCTGGACAGGCAAGTTGTAAGGCAAGTGACCTGGGCAGTCTCTGGACAGGCAGGTTGTCACAGCAAGTGACCAAGGAAGTCTCTGGACAGGCAGGTTGTCAAAGGCAAGTGACCTGGGCAGTCTCTGGACAGGGGTTGTCACGGCAAGTGACCAGGGCAGTCTCTGGACAGGCAGGTTGTCACGGCAAGTGACCAGGGCAGTCTCTGGACAGGCAGGTTGTCACGGCAAGTGACCAGGGCAGTCTCTGGAAAGCAGGTTTGTCACGGCAAGTGACCAGGGTAGTCTCTGGCAGGCATATACGACCTGAGCTGGTGGAGCCTCCTGGTAGGCTGCAGTCGGATGGCAGATGATCGCTCCCAGGTGAGCAGGCAAGAGTCTCTGGAATAGCCGGGGATCTCTGCTGATGACGTCCGAACCTCTAGATAGAGCTGCAGTCGGATGGCAGATGATCGCTCCCAGGTGAGCAGGCAAGAGCCGGGGATCTCTGCTGAAGATGTCCGAACCTCTGGATAGAGCTGCAGTCAGATGGCCGACAGGCAAACAGACAGGTAACAGGCAGGCAACTGGAAACAGGAGCTGATGGCTGAAGCAGAGTTAGACTGCACAGAAACAACAACATTGCTCGGGCACCTCCATTAAGGAGGAAGCCCTTAATATAGGGTGGAGTCCACCAGCATTGGCTGGAGACTGTTTTGGGAAAATGCGCGCGGCTCCTTTAAGAGCGGGGGAGGGTGCGGGCGCGCGCCCTAAGGCCAGCAGCAGGGAGGAGCGCGCGGGACCAGCAGGGCGGAAGGAGGACGCCGAGGATGCCAGAGGCGCAGAGGAGGCTGGGAGCACTGAGGACGCTGAGCGCAGGTGAGGAGAGCGACGTCCCTGTCTGGCAGCTCCAACTCATCTTAAGGACACTACTTGGTTCACAGGCACTGCTTCCTTATACCGTTCGATGCCCCATGTGTAGCCCTGGTGTAAGGCACACGCAGTACCCTGGAGGATGTGTGGAGAGATAGCAGTTTTAATGCTCAATGAACATTCATTTCAACACACACTTAGACACGCCCACAGGTATATAAAGTCTAGTCACAGTCAGGGAGTGTGCAGTGTGAGGAGGGGAGTCGAGTTCAGTCATTCAGTGAGTCAGACAGCAGCAGAGCTAAGTGCAGTCTGTGTGCAGTTCAGCAAGTGGAGGCCAGTACAGGTGAGCCAGATCACCTCAGCCTGGTCAGAGCTGTGCCCCACTAGAAGACAGACTGAGACATTTATTAAGAAGAAAGAAGTGAGTTGCAGATATACTTCAGTCTCCTGTCTCAAGGACAGTGAAGGTTCAGAGACGTGCTCCTGCCTAGAAGATTACTGAGAGTCTGGCAACAAGCTCAAAAAAGGGAATTAAGTAAGGGACTGACTTTGTTAACCTGTGAAGTGAGAAATGCTTATGCTACCAGCGAGGACAAGGCGAAAGGCACAGTGGTAGAAATTCTGAGTGCAATAGGATTGGAGAAGTCCTGCACATTGTTACCGGTCACTGGAGACCGAAGCATCACCATAGCTTCATGCATGGTGGTAGGAAACCCAGAGGCTTACCGGACCTTAGGTCGTGGAAAGCAGCCCCTAAAATAGTCGGTACGTAACTGGGGTCAGGGGGAGTGAGAACCTTGAGCCTGATCAGCAAGAATAGAACTCAGCTCTCTCACAGGAAGGCTCCGACCACAAAACTGACTGGGCAGTACAGCTTTGGAATAGCTGGAGTTATAGAGGGAACTACGCTTCATGCTGGTTGTACTCATCGTTGTGAAAGTAAAGGAGGCCCCTAACTTGTCCAGCTGCTATCTCGAAATACATTCTCCTTGGATCAGCCTCCCTGGGACCTGCCTTACCATCTTACAAGTAAAGGTATGGAAAGACGCTGACCGTGTGAGACTGAGTTATTTACTTGCATGCCTGCACAACCCTGCCTTAACCATCGACCTGAGGGAAGAGTCCTACCTGTAGGGGACCCGACATCTAGCTGCCTCACCATCCCCTCAGAGCTCTACAGCAGCGCTGGTATAAATTACCAGAAACTACAGGTGGCGTCACGAACTGTAAATATATCTATCCCCTGTAAATATTCCCCCCAACATACGCCAGACCGCTAGGGCCACAGACCGAGCCACCGCTACCTGTGACAAACCCCATAGACTTCCATGGGCTCGGGTCTGAGTACCCCATTGCCCTGGTAACCCACAATTGTGGTGGCGGGTCGACACAAAACTTTGGCGTCACGAACAGATGCGAAACTCGCAAAATTGCGAGCCCTGTGTGCCTATGGAGTTTGTTTTTGTGAAAAAGGACTGTTTGCACTTTTGGCGCCAAAAATCGCCATCTTTGTCGCCATATTCGCGCCCTCAGGCGCTGGAGAAGAAGGTGGGCGTACCTTCGTGGGCGTGTACCCCCTGTGGCGCGAAGAAAATGCCTGCCCTCTCAAAGTGCTATTACAATATGCGATCCTGCCCTACAGCAAAAGAGGTCCGCCTCCTCTTCACCTTTCCTGCAAAGAGGAGGAACGCAAACCCCGCCTCCACGGAAGAGACCGGACGTCTCTGGAGGAAGAAGAAAAAATCTTCTGGAACATCATGGAAGCAGGACGTGTGCAGCCGAGCAGGGAAGCGGAGGAAGGCAGGCCCCGTGCCCCAGCCAAGCTGCCACCAGACCGGAGTCATCCGTGGTCCTGCACCTGCAGCAAGCATTGCTGGAAGTTAAAGAGGAAAATGCACGACTAAGAAAGATGATTTTGCCACAACCTGGATTTGAAGAGATCGAGAGACGCCGGCGTACCCTGGAGCAGCGGCAGCTGTGGGACGCGGTGTTCCCCCCTTCGATGATTCCCTACGTCTGGAGTTACCAAAACTTCCTGCTGCCCAGGCAAAGGAGCAACCGGAGGCTGCCCCGAAAGTACCAATCCCGATCCCACCGGTGAAGCGGTGGAGGCGAAGGAGGTTGAGGAGGTACCGCCGTTCCGGAACGCCCGCCCGGCCAGGAGGCCGCAGCAGATGATCGATCCCGGTAGGGACACCGGAGGGGTCCTGTCCGTCGTTACCAGACGTGGACTGGGACGAGATGGCGCGCCTGGATGACGTCGCCTATACCGCCCAGTGGGAATGTGAGTGGGAGCGTCATGAGGAGAAGCAGCAACGCCAGCAGGAGGAAGAGCGGGAAGCTCAGCAGAATCGACAGCGGCAACATGCAGAGCTGATCGCGGACAAGGAGAGTGTCCGGAGAGAGAAAGGTACCCTGAGGGAACCGCGGCGGCAGGGGTGTGTGACAGAGTTCCAGCTCCGGAAGGGCTGGGGCTTCATAAGAGAACCGGGCCTCTACCCAGGGGTCTTTGTCAGCAGACGTGATGTAGAATCCCACCTACCGCAAGGTCATCCCGGGAGGGACTTAGTTAATGGAGACATTGTTACATACACACGGCACTGGGGAATGAAGGGATGGTATGCCCTTAACGTCACCATCGTCCGTGACCCCGTCCCAGACGCAGGTAACGTCACCATTACCGCAGCGTCCCCGTCTCCAGCTCAAACAGCATCCGGCCGTGCCCCCGCATCGCCCCCTGCAGGCTCATCGCAAATGGAAGCAATGTCTACATACTCTTCGTCATCTAGTCATCCTTCTGCATCGCAACTTGCGACCCAGTTTCCATCGCAATCTATGACACGATCAATATCGCTAACTGTAACGCAAATTGAAACGCAATCGGTGTCTCGCAAGGAGAAATACCCGTTGCGCCCCTAGAGGTTCGCACGAGAACTGTGGCGACCCAGACCCTAATAGCAGCACACGACTTGTTAGTTATGGGATCTAGGGACCATCGCATTGTTCCAGCCCCGGGATGGAAAATGTATTTGAAATAATTAAACAGTAAAAGAAAAACCGGTGAGATCCAAAGGGTTCCATAAGTAATGTTGTAAAAGTTTAAGAATGTTTGCCAATTTTTGCACAAGTTAAATGTGTATATAACGTATTATATATTGCCAAAAATAGAATGCCCGGCTGGGTAATCAATAAAAAGTTTTTGCACTTTATTTATGATGTGATTTGATAAATGTGTCTTTGTTTTACAATGGACTTCGAGGTTGAGGACTGTGCCAGCCCAGAACTTATCTGTATATAGTTGCGCTTCGGTGCCTAATCTTGGTTTTACATAAAACCAGCACAATTACCTCTGAATACAAAACCCGTGTGGGTGTGGCACTGAGTGAGGTCTGCATTCGGATGTCCTGCAGCCCACCCAGGACCCACGTTGAAGGTTTGGTGCGGGTCCTTCACAAGCATATTGTCTATTTATATGAAAATGTTATTAATATTTGTACTTTTCTATATATAATGTTTTGTTCGCACGTTCAAGAAATCCTTACCTCCCGGATGGGACGAATTAATGTTTAATGTTGATTTTTTAATGCATAAACAAAATTGTCTCTTTGTATTTTACAGCCCGGGAGTGCTGTCTTTACCATGGGGGAAATGTGTAGCCCTGGTGTAAGGCACAGCAGTACCCTGGAGGATGTGTGGAGAGATAGCAGTTTAATGCTCAATGAACATTCATTTCAACACACACACTTAGACACGCCACAGGTATATAAGTCTAGTCACAGTCAGGGAGT
Source organism: Oophaga sylvatica (assembly GCA_033576555.1). NCBI lineage: Eukaryota > Metazoa > Chordata > Amphibia > Anura > Dendrobatidae > Oophaga > Oophaga sylvatica. The sequence continues at coordinate 4,905 of JARQOD010010553.1, read as the reverse complement.
GTGCAGTGTGGGGGAGGGGAGTCGAGTTCAGTCATTCAGTGAGTCAGACAGCAGCAGAGGCTAAGTGCAGTCTGTGTGCAGTTCAAGCAAGTGGAGGCCAGTACGGGTGAGCCAGATCACCTCAGCCTGGTCAGAGCTGTGCCCCACTAGAAGACAGACTGAGACATTTATTAAGAAGTAAGAAGTGAGTTGCAGATATACTTCAGTCTCCTGTCTCAGGACAGTGAAGGTTCAGAGACGTGCTCCTGCCTAGAAGATTACTGAGAGTCTGGCAACAAGTCAAAAAAGGAATTAAGTAAGGGACTGACTTTGTTAACCTTGAAGTGAGAAATGCTTATGCTACCAGCGAGGACAAGGCGAAAGGCACAGTGGTAGAAATTTGAGTGCAATAGGATTGGAGAAGTCCTGCACATTGTTACCGGTCACTGGAGACCGAAGCATCACCATAGCTTCATGCATGGTGGTAGGAAACCCAGAGGCTTACCGGACTTAGGTCGTGGAAAGCAGCCCCTAAATAGTCGGTACGTAACTGGGGTCAGGGGGATGAGAACCTTGAGCCTGATCACAAGAATAGGAACTCAGCTCTCTCACAGAAGGGTCCAACCACAAAACTGACTGGGCAGTACAGCTTTGGAATAGCTGGAGTTATAGAGGGAACTACGCTTCATGCTGGTTGTACTCATCGTTGTGAAAGTAAAGGAGGGCCCCTACTTGTCCAGCTGCTATCTCGAAATACATTCTCCTTGGATCACCTCCCTGGACCTGCCTTACCATCTTACAAGTAAAGGTATGGAAGACGCTGACCGTGTGAGACTGAGTTATTTACTTGCATGCCTGCACAACCTGCCTTAACCATCGACCTGAGGGGAAAAGTCCTACCTGTAGGGGACCCGACATCTAGCTGCCTCACCATCCCCTCAGAGCTCTACAGCAGCGCTGGTATAATTACCAGAAGACTACAGGTGGCGTCACGAAACGTAAATTATAATCATCCCCTGTAAATATTCCCCCCAACATACGCCAGACCGCTAGGGCCACAGACGAGCCAACCGCTACCTGTGACAAACCCCATAGACTTCCATGGCTCGGCTCTGAGTACCCCATTGCCCTGGTAACCCACAATTGTGGTGGCGGGTCCGAACACACCCCACATCGACAGGCCTGAAACGTTCGAACTGGTGGATCCAGATGCGACAAAGAGCTACGTCCTCGTGTGTCTGCTCTGCATACAGGGATTTCAAGTCATTACCTGGAATCTCATCGGTTCAGCAGGTTCTCAACTGGAAGTCACTTGTTCGAAGCCGTTGCTTTTTACTTCATGTGGCCCTGTCCTACAAGTCATTACCTGCAAGCCAGAATCTTGTAAAGGTTGGCATCACTGCAAGCATGATTTTTACCGCCATCAACCTGGAACGAGCCAGGGTTACAATACTTTTGTGTTGTACAAAAGGGAACCTACACCAAGAAAATAGAGAACCCCTCAACAAGGGAACAAGTTGTTCTGGAGACAGCGTGCTAAGAAGCTCACCCGATTAGGCCGCTGAAGCTCCTTTCCAGTGATTCTGGAGACCCGACAGTCCTTACTCCTGCAATGCTACTCACACCAGAAAATCTGTGTCTCGAGAGCTCCACCCGGAGAATTCAACAATAAAGACCTCTACAGTGTCTTTTGGGACAGATGGAGGAAGCAGTATCTCTCCACGCTGCAAACCAGGACAAAGCGGCAGAAAGACCGCCAAAACATCCAACCAGGTGATGTTGTACTCTCAAGGACAGTCAGTCGCATCGAAACGATGGCCACTCGGCCTAGTCACCAAGCCTTTCCATCAAGGATGGGAAAGTACGCAAAGTAAGGTCAGAGTGTGCAAACTTGGGGTGAACAAACTGTTTCACAGGCCAGTTACAGAACTTGTGTTATTTTCCCCAAAGGAACCAAATAGTGGCATCCGTTTGATGCTAAGGAGAGTGTTCTGCCCACTCATGTGCAGCAAGTTAACTTATAGCATTGTACCGTTATTACCACTAGATGTCATTAGTGTTCCCTCATCGGTGTAACGGGTCTGGTAGGTGGAAACCCACTGACGGAAACGGGTCTGGTTGGTGGAACCACTAAGCTTTATTATACAAGACAATTAACTTGCAAGTGAGCGGGTGGCCATCCGGGAATGGACAGGGAATCCGGCAATTAGCCAGGCAGCCTCTGGACAGGCAGGTTTGTCACAGCAAGTGACCAAGGAAGTCTCTGGACTAGGCAGGTTGTCACGGCAAGTGACCTGGGCAGTCTCTGGACAGGCAGGTTGTCACAGCAAGTGACCAAGGAAGTCTCTGGACAGCAGGTTGTAGAGGCAAGTGACCGTGGGCAGCTTGGACAGGCGGTGTACAAAGCAAGGTGACCAAGGAAGTTGGACGGCCCAGGTTGTCACGGCAAGTGACCTGGCAGTCTTGACAGGCAGGTTGTCACGGCAAGTGACCAGGCAGTCTCTGGACAGGCAGGTTGTCACGGCAAGTGACCAGGCAGTCTCTGGACAGGCAGGTTTGTCACGGCAAGTGACCAGGGCAGTCTCTGGGCAAGCAGGTTTTGTCACGGCAAGTGACCAGGTATCTCTGGGCAGGCATATACGACCTGAGTGGTGGAGCTCCTGGTAGGCTGCAAGTCGGAGGAGATGATCGCTCCCAGGTGAGCAGGCAAGAGTCTTGGAATAGCGGGATCTCTGCTGATGACGTCCAACCTCTAGATAGAGCTGCAGTCGGATGGCAGATGATCGCTCCCAGTGAGCAGGCAAGAGCCGGGGATCTCTGCTGAAGATGTCCGAACCTTGGAATAGAGCTGCAGTCAGATGGCCGACAGGCAAACAGACAGGTAACAGGCAGGCAACTGGAAACAGGAGTGATGGGCTGAAGCAGAGTTAGACTGCACAGAAACAACAACATTGCTCGGCACCTCCATTAAGGGGAAGCCCTTAATATAGGTGGAGTCCACCAGCATTGGCTGGAGACTGATTTGGAAAATGCGCGCGGCTCCTTTAAGAGCGGGGGGGTGCTGGCGCGCCCCTAAAGGCCAGCAGCAGGGAAGGAGCGCGCGGACCACAGGGCGGAAGGAGGACGCCGAGGATGCCAGAGGCGCAGAGGAGGCTGGGAGCACTGAGGACGCTGAGCGCAGGTGAGGAGAGCGAGTCCCTGTCTGGCAGCAGGCAGGGACGCGGGCGCTACAGTACCCCCCCTCTAGGCCCCCCCCTCTTTAGGCCAAAAAAAAATTAGCTAGGATGAGAGGGGCATGGATGTTCTCCCGAGTTCCCAGGTTCTCTCCTCAGGACCAAACCCCTTCCAATCCACCAAAAAATAAGTCTTTTTTTCCTACCCTTTTTGTGGCCAGGAATGTCTCTAACCTCAAATTCATCATCAGCAGACACTGGGCAGGAGGTGTACTGTAGACTTAAAAAAAGAGTTAAGAACCACAGTTTGAGGAGAGATACATGAAAAGAATTAGGAATTCGCAAATTGGCCGGGAGTTTCAATTTATAGGCACCGGTTTGATCTGACTGATGATCTCAAAAGGACCGATGAACCGAGGACCTAACTTGTAGGACGGATTTTGAGTCGAACATATTTGGACGAAAGCCAACTTTGTCCCCAGGACGGAATTGAGGGGATCCAGACGTTTTTTGTCAGCAAAGTCTTTTCATGCGCTCGGTTGACTGAATGGTGCGGACCGGGTGCTCTCCCAGATGGAGGAGATTCTTAACAGAGATTCCGCAGCTGGATTGTCCACAGAGATGGAAAAGGACAGGGATCCGAGGGTGCTGACCGAAGACTACAAAAAACGGAGACTTGTGGAAGATTCGCTCTCATGATTATTGTAGGAGAATTCGGCCCAAGGCGGACTCCACCCAGTCAATGGTGGCATAACGAAGTGTCGAAGATAACTGGTCAAATCTGATTTTATTCGTTCAACTTGTCCATTGGACTGTGGGGGGGTAAGCGGAGGAAAATCCAGGGTGACGTCTAGCAACTTACAAGTGGCTCTCCAGAAAGTGAGGTGAACTGAACCCCCGATCCGACACAATGTGACGGGCAGACCATGAAGACGGAAGATGTGGCGGATAAAGTTTTAGCCAACTGGTGCAGACGGAAGACCTGGCAGAGGAATGAAGTGAGCCATCTTGGAAAAGCGGTCAGCGACCACCCAAATGACCGTACAAAACCGGCAGAGACGGGCAGATCCGTAATGAAGTCCATGGCTATATGTTGCCAGGGGCAGCGGTACAGGAAGCGAAGAAGACGGCCGGCAGGCAGGTGTCTCGGAACTTTGTTGCGGGCACAGGAGACACAGGCAGAAACAAAGTCTATACGTCTTTGTGCAGGGTAGACCACCAATAATGCCGGGTAATGAGTTGGAGGGTCTTTTTTTGACCAGCGTGGCCAGCGAGTTTTAGATGAATGACCCCAATTAGGATTCTCTTTTCCGATCAGTTTTTCTGATACGAACGTCTTACCAGGAGGGAGACGATTTAAACTCCGGGAGCCACCTGCATAACTCTGGCGGGATCGATGATATGCTTAGGTTCCTCCTCGAGATCCGACACCAGGAAAGACCGAGACAAGGCCATCCGCCTTGATTTTTTTCAGCTGGGCGAAAATGCAAAAGGAAAATCGAAGGCGGGCAAAAAACAAGGACCACCGGGCTTGGCGAGGTTAAGTCTCTGGGCATGTGGAGGTATGCCAGATTCTGTGGTCGTGTAAATGATTACCCGGATGAAGAGTCCCTCGAGTAGGTAAGCCACCCTCCAATGCCAACTTGATGGCCATAACTCTCGTCCTCCTATGGATTTTGCGTCCGAGGAGGAAGAGTTTGGAGAAGAAACCGCAGGATACCATCCTCCCGGATGAAGCTTTTTGGGTAAGTAC
>JARQOD010010552.1:0-26918 GCA_033576555.1 Oophaga sylvatica | reverse complement strand
CAGGTAGTTCCTTCTGCGGGAAAAAAAACCTTGGAGAAAAACCAAAAACGAGACCACCGCCCGTAGACGACTTCGGTCAGAACTGCACCTGCACCTATGGAAGAAGCGTCAACCTCAAGAAAAAATTGCTCACTTGAATTAGGACGATGGGAACGGGTGCGGAAGCAAAGCTTTTTTTAGAAAAACAAAGGCCTCTCTGCCTCGGAGGACCATTCCTTAGAGTTTAACCCCTTTTCCGGTTAAGGGCTGTGATTGGAGCCACTCGGGTGGAAAAGTGTGAATAAATGCCGGTAGTAATTGGCGAACCCTAGGAACCTTTGTATGGTTTTTAAACCCCCGACGGACGGCCAGTTGAGAACTGCAGACAACTTCCTCTCGGATCCATTCTTTAATCCTGGGGAAGATACAATGTACCCAAGGAAAGGCAAAGAAGATGCTCAAAGAGGCATTTCCATATTGGCATATAGCCTGTTCTCTCTGAGTCTTTGTAAGACCTGGCTACTTGCCGCCGGTGTGACTTTAAATCACAGAAAAAATTCAAAAACGTCCAGTAAACCACGACACATGTATAGAGCAAGTCCCTGAAAATGTCATTCACAAATTCCTGAAAAACCGCAGGTGCATTGCTTAGGCGAATGGCATTACCAGGTATTCATAGTGGCCGCACGGGGGGTGAAGGCTGTTTTCCATTCGTCCCCCTCCTAATTCGGATTCAGATGTAGGCCCCTCTGAGGTCCAATTTGGTGAAGATTTTTGGCCCCTGGGAGACGATCAAACAACTCTGAAATAAGAGGTATGGATACCTGTTTTTTACCGGGGACCTGATTAAACCCCCAAGTCAATGCAGGGCCGCAAGGATCCATCCTTCTTTTTCACAAAGAAGAATCCAGCTCCTGCCGTGACGATGACTTTGGGATAAATCCTCTATCCAATTCTTTTGGGAGGGAAGTCCGACTTTGGCCTAGTCTCTGCCTGTGAAAGAGGATACACTCTCCCGCAGGGAAGAGATGCTCCAGGGAAAAAGCTCTAAACTGACAGTCATACGACCTGTGTGGAGGGATCTCTCAGCCTCCTTTTTCCCAAAGACGTCAGAGAAGGGCCAATAGGCGGAAGGCAACCCGGCAGGGTATCAGGCTGGACAGGAGGCGAAGCAGGTTGAATCCGGGTTAAGCAACGATTCATGCGGGACTCCCAACGCAGAACTTCTCCAGTTTTCCAATTCAGGACTGGTTTTATGCATCTGGAGCCAGGTAAAACCTAAGAGCATGGGATGGGATAAACCGGATATACATAAAAACGCATAGTTCAGTATGCATTAGACCTACCCGGAGTTCCACCAACTCGTTTGAAACTGGACGGGCTCGGTCAGCGGTTTTGCCATCCACAGCGGACACCGTAACAGGATCAGGAAGACGCTGGACAGGTAAGCGGTAATGATCCACAACCGCCTGCTGGATGAAGTTCCCTGCAGCTCCAGAATCCAGTAGACAATGTTCGGAAAATTTATTGCCCCATAGGACACGGAGACTGAGATGTGTAAAGAGGGAGAGGACTGTTCTCTACCTAGGTTGGCCCCTCCTACCGGACCTAGGCACTGGAGTTTCCCGACTTTTTAGGACAGAGATGGATCAAATGTTCAGAACTACCGCAGTAGTAACAACTTCCCTCCTTGCGACGTGACTCCCGACGGCAGGTGGCCAAACTTACATGGTCCACCTCCATGGCCTCAGAGGAGGAAAGCGAGGTACCTGTTTTATACAAACTAGAGTCCAGGTGATAGGACCTTTTGTCCCGCTTGATCTCCATAGAACGCTCCTGAAAACGCAGGTCAATTCGGGTTGCCAAAGATATCAACTCCTCCAAGAGGGTAGGTCTGTCCCGTCCCGCCAGCTCATCCTTGATTCTTCCAGATAAGCCCTCCCAGAAGTTTGCAACCAGGGCCTCATTGTTCCACGATAATTCAGACGAGAGGGTGCGGAATTTAACAGCATACTGAGCTACCGTGAGAGTATCTTGGCGCAGGCGGAGCAGAGCTGAGGCAGTTGAAGTGGTGCGACCAGGTTCATCGAAAGTCCTGCGAAAAGCCTCTAGGAAAGATTGAAGATCGTTAACCAGCGGATCCCCTCTCTCCCATAGCGGGTTTAGCCAGGCGAGGGCCTCTCCTCCCAGGTGTGACATGATGAAGCCCACCTTGGCTCGGTCAGAAGCAAACATATGCCCCAAGATTTCGAAGTGTAGAGTGCACTGATTGAGAAAACCCCAACACAGAGTAGGATCACCCTGGAAACGGGTAGGAGCCGCCAGACGGGGACCTTGACTTGTCATGGGAACTGGTACCTGAGTATTGATAGGAGAGTCAGGTGCAGACGAGGAACCCAAGGAATCCATGCGGGAAGACAAGCTGCGTAGATAAGTCGTGATCTTGTCCTGTTGAACTCCCAAACGGGTCACCTCCTGGTACAGGTCCGTGGTCGGAGATTTCTGGGATCCAGCGGGTTCCATGGCCGGAGCAATCTGTAACGAATGGAAGCGGAGGCAGAGGTGGTGAAGTTCACATTCGTTTTTATTTTTAAATGTGGAACCTCTAGACCACGGTCCGGGGGGCTCCGAAGGGGGCGTAACTAGTGAGCCCCGGGTACCCGTAGTAAGGCCCCTCGAACAGGACCAGAATGGAATACCCGGAGGACACAGGTGCTACCTCCAGTTAGACCCCAGACACGTGGCAGCTGTCCCAGAGGGACCAAAAGGTTAACAGGTGTTTACAGAGTCCGTGGAGGGTTCTCGACAGAGAAGGGTAAGGTCCTGGTCCAGAATAGATGGTAACAGGCTGGCTTCAGTGACCTTGTCACGGTCCACGGGTACGGATGGCTGATGGCGGAACGGGATGACACTTGCGCCAGTAATAGCTGAGATTGTCCGGGTTAGCCAGATACGGGTTAGCAATGATCTGAGGAGACAAACAGTATCAGCGAAGCACAAAGACTGCAAACGCAGCGCAGACAGATCAGGAACAGAACCGGATGTAGCAATGATAGAACACGTTGCTCCGGCACTCCCCTAATGGTGGAGTGACCAGATATAGTACTGAGTGTGCAGCCATTGGTTAATTAGCTATTTCAAAAAATGCACGCTGCCCCTTTAAGAGAGGCGGTGGGCGCGGCCTCGCGTCCTAAGCCGTCTATCAGGAGGCCTGCCAGCAGTGTGCCAGGAAGTGGAGGAGGACACAGGACGCCGTGGAGCAGATGGGACACGAGACCCCAGCCCACGCACAGACTGCTGCAGAGGAACGGGTGAGTGAGCCGAACAGAGTGCAGAGCCAGCGCTGGGACCGGGTTGTAACACCTGTGTCTTGTTGTTAAGACTTTAGTGTTCCTGAATCCTTTCTGCCTGCAGCCTTCAGTATCTCTGCAACCTGTCTGCAGTCTCTAAGATGTCTCCTGAGTGCCTGCGGTCAGACTCTCAATGATGGGGAAGTTGTTTGCTATTCATTATATATGAGATAACTTCCCAATTAGTCTAAATGCTGTGACTCTGACCGATCCCAAGGGTAAAGTGTTGCGCACCTGTCTCGGGTCTGAGCTTTGCTACCCTCACCCACGTCTGCTAAACTCTGTTGTGCTCGATGTCGGGCCTTGCAGACGGTCTGGTATGGTATTATGTGATCATCTGCTTAGGCCTGTATAAGGCCACCAAGACACACACCTGTGTCTTGGTATTAAGACTTTAGTGTTGCTGAGTCCTGTCTGCCTGCAGCCTTCAGTATCTCTGCAATCTGTCTGCGGTCTCAAAGACGTCTGCTGGCTGCCTACAGCTTCCAGTCCCTCAGTCTTCTGTCTGCCTGCGACCTTCAGTATGTCTTGTAGCTTGTGAGCCCTTGCGGGCAGGGTCCTCTCTCATCCTGTACCAGTCGTGACTTGTATAGTTTAAGATTACTGTAGTTGTATTTATTATGTATCCCCCTCCTCTCATGTAAAGCACCATGGAATAAATGGCGCTATAATAGTAAATAATAATAATAATGTCTGCAACCTTTCTTTTGTCTCCAATATCTTTCCTGAGTGTCTGCGGTCAGACTCTCAAGATGGGGAAGTTAATTGCTCTTCTGTGGATAGGAGATAACTTCCAAACTTGAGAATTACCGCTGTCCAGTGTGACAGTATTAATATCGAAGCTCCACTACCCCACAATGTATATAAACATGCACAGCAAAGATAATGATCTTCTTCTCTAATTATTGCATAATGTTTCTTTTTATAAAGGACTGAGCAGGATAGTGAACTAAGATATGCAATATGTTTGGATTTTACTAAAGCAATTTATATGGTGCCTCACATCTGATTAGATAACCTGTTAAGGCTATGTTCACACCTAGCTTATTTATGCTTTTTTTCCCAGGCAAAACCTGGTCTCTTGGCAGTAATAAACTTGCTGTAATAAAGCATGCTTTGCTTAGTTTTTTTTGCTTTTTTAGTGCATTGTTTGGTGCGTTTTTTCCCTGAATATTTGTCCTGGTAAATTTGTCCCTTGTGCATGCTAATAAAGTTTAGTGCAAAAAAACCTGCTGCAAACCACAATATACATATGGCGTGATGATCGTGCTGGCTCAAGCTGAGCGCCAAAGTGATCAAATGCGGGTGTTAGCTCTATATGAGAACTGACACCATGAAGCAAACCCCACAATTGATGAACTCCATGGTGCCCCTGGGCTGAAAGATGGCCGCGGAGTCATCAAGGGATGGTGGCCTGTAAGCTCCTGCTCAGAGCAGGAAGTGACACGCTTCCTCACTGTGTGAGAGATGCTGATCTAATGCCCTGTAATGCAAAAGAATTGCAGAGCATTAGATCAATGATCAGGGCAGGAAAAGTTGATGTCCTAACCTGGGACAATGTAAAAAGTAAAAAAAATAGTTATTAAAAATTTTAAAAATATACAGCTCTGGCAAAAATTAAGAGACCACTGCACAGTTTTATAAAAATCAGCTTATCTACATGTCTGACAGCCATTACATTCCAGTGTCAGTTGAATACCAACCAGAGTACACCTCATTCTACCTAATGTGCTTTTGGTTAGGTGATCACGTGAACCAAATCTTATTTAACGAAGGAAAGTATAAAAGACACTTCTGTGGTGTTCACTATCCTCTTGCAATAGGACAAGCTGGATGGCAAAACAAGTGCTAGTAATATCCCAAAAGTAATAGGAATGGATAAATAACTTTTAACTATGCCGAAGGAGATGAAAAGAAAAGTCTTCAGTGTGGAAAAGAAGGGCTCAATTCTGGCTTTACTTGCAGAGGGATAAAGTGAGCGTCATGTTGCCTCCATCCTTAAAATTTCTAAGATGGCTGTCCATTACAATAAGGTCAAGCAGCAGACAATGGGGACAACAAAGCTACAGATCGGCAGAGGGCGAAAATGACTCTCCACTGACCGGGATGACCATCATCTTATTCGAATGTCACTCAGCAACCACAGGATGACATCAAGTGACCTACAAAAAGAATGGCAAATGGCAGCTGGGGTGAAGTGCATGGCAAGAACAGTTCGTAACAGGCTCCTAGAGGCAGGGCTCAAGTCATGTAAAGCTAGAAAAAAGCCTTTCATCAATGAGAAGCAAAGGAGAGCCAGGCTGAAGTTTTCCAAAGACCATAAGGATTGGACTAAAGAGGACTGGAGTAAGGTAATCTTCTCTGATGTGTCTAATTTTCAGCTTTGCACAACACCTGGTCGTCTAATGGTTAGATGGAGACCTGGAGAGGCGTATAAGCCACAGTGTCTTGCACCCACTGTGAAATCTGGTGGAGGATCAGTGATTTATTCTGGGGATGCTTCAGCAAGGCTGGATTGGGCAGGTTAATCTTTGTGAAGGATGTATGAATCAAGCCACATACAAAGTTACCCTGGAAAAACATTTGATTCCTTCTGCTCAGGCAATGTTCCTCAACTCTGAGGACTATTTTTTCAGCAGGACAATGTGCCATGCCACACAGCTAGGTCAATCAATGTGTGTATGAAGGACCACCATTTCAAATCCTTGTCATGGACAGCCCAATCTCCAGACCTGAACCCATTGAAAACCTCTGGAATGTAATCAAGAGGAAAATGGATAGTCACAAGCCATCAAATAAAGAAGAACTGCTTACATTTTTGCACCAGGAGTGGCATAACGTCACCCAAAAGCAGTGTGAAAGACTAGTGGAAAGCATGCCAAGGCACATGAAAGCTGTTATTAAAAATCATGGTTATTCCACAAAATATTGATTTCTGAGCTCATCCTGAGTTAAAACATTAGTATTGCTGTTTCTAAATGATTATGACTAGTGTTGAGCATTCCGATACCGCAAGTATCGGGTATCGGCCGATATTCGCTGTATCGGAATTCCGATACTTAGTTCCGATATTTTTCCTATATCGTATACCGGAATCGGAAGTTCCCATAATTCTTTGAGAGGCAGTGTGATTTTAGTCAGCCAATGAGGAATCCTACGAAGTGTGGGCACATCCTGTAATGCTGCGGTCATCTTAACTAATGGCATGGCTGTGATTGGCTGCTGAAATGATGTCAGAATGCACTATAAAAGTCGCAGCCGCCATTTTAGCGTCACGTGCTGTGAACTCAGTTAGGGACAGAACGCTGCTCTGCTGACTCAGAGGGACAGTTAGAGATTGCGATTTTGTGTACTTTGCTTTAGGCAGGCTAGTTTACCAACCGCTGTGTAAAGCTTCCTTTTGCCTTGCAGTGTTGTTTTAACAGCTCTGTGCAAGGTGTGTGTGTGAGAGTGCAGGTGACGCTGCAGTTTGCTCTGCATCCAACGCTGTCTGTAGGCATCTGCACGTGTCACTCACAGATTCTTTTTTTTTTTCTTTAGTGTAATTCTAGCTGCTCCATTCAATAGAAATTATAGTGTGACGTGCTTCCATCCGTATACAATACATTGGTTGCAAACACTATAGAAGTACAGAAAGGAGCCTTTCACAGATAGTGAACAGTTGTGTTTCAGTGTTCACTGCAGTCTGTGAGGTATTTTTTTTTTTTAAATGCAGATCACGCTCCAGTTACTTCTTCAACTAATGCTGCGTGTACTCTGCTGAGTGTCTGTCACTGGCTCATCCTTGTAATTTTTCTAAAATTGGTGCTGCTTTATTCTATTTTAAATTTACTAAAATCTATTAGTGTGACGCTCTTCCATCAAAATACAATACATTGCTTGCAAACATAATAGAAGTCCACAAAAAGGGCTTTCACAGCAAGTGAACAGTTGTGTTCAGTGTTCACTCTAGTCTGAGGTTTAAATTTTTGGTAGGAGTGTAGATCCCGCTTCACTTCCTTCAACCACCGCTGCGTGTACTCTGCTGAGTGTCTGTCACTGGCTCATCCTTGTAATTTTTCTAAAATTGGTGCTGCTTTATTCTATTTTAAATTTACTAAAATCTATTAGTGTGACGCTCTTCCATCAAAATACAATACATTGCTTGCAAACATAATAGAAGTCCACAAAAAGGGCTTTCACAGCAAGTGAACAGTTGTGTTCAGTGTTCACTCTAGTCTGAGGTTTAAATTTTTGGTAGGAGTGTAGATCCCGCTCCACTTCCTTCAACCACCGCTGCGTGTACTCTGCTGAGTATCTGTCACTGGCTCATCCTTGTCATTTTTCTAAAATTGGTGCTGCTTTATTCTATTTTAAATTTACTAAAATCTATTAGTGTGACGCTCTTCCATCAAAATACAATACATTGCTTGCAAACATAATAGAAGTCCACAAAAAGGGCTTTCACAGCAAGTGAACAGTTGTGTTCAGTGTTCACTCTAGTCTGAGGTTTAAATTTTTGGTAGGAGTGTAGATCCCGCTCCACTTCCTTCAACCACCGCTGCGTGTACTCTGCTGAGTGTCTGTCACTGGCTCATCCTTGTCATTTTTCTAAAATTGGTGCTGCTTTATTCTATTTTAAATTTACTAAAATCTATTAGTGTGACGCTCTTCCATCAAAATACAATACATTGCTTGCAAACATAACAGAAGTCCACAAAAAGGGCTTTCACAGCAAGTGAACAGTTGTGTTCAGTGTTCACTCTAGTCTGAAGTTTAAATTTTTGGTAGGAGTGTAGATCCCGCTCCACTTCCTTCAACCACCGCTGCGTGTACTCTGCTGAGTGTCTGTCACTGGCTCATCCTTGTAATTTTTCTAAAATTGGTGCTGCTTTATTCTATTTTAAATTTACTAAAATCTATTAGTGTGACGCTCTTCCATCAAAATACAATACATTGCTTGCAAACATAATAGAAGTCCACAAAAAGGGCTTTCACAGCAAGTGAACAGTTGTGTTCAGTGTTCACTCTAGTCTGAGGTTTAAATTTTTGGTAGGAGTGTAGATCCCGCTCCACTTCCTTCAACCACCGCTGCGTGTACTCTGCTGAGTGTCTGTCACTGGCTCATCCTTGTCATTTTTCTAAAATTGGTGCTGTTTTATTCTATTTTAAATTTACTAAAATCTATTAGTGTGACGCTCTTCCATCAAAATACAATACATTGCTTGCAAACATAATAGAAATCCACAAAAAGGGCTTTCACAGCAAGTGAACAGTTGTGTTCAGTGTTCACTCTAGTCTGAGGTTTAAATTTTTGGTAGGAGTGTAGATCCCGCTCCACTTCCTTCAACCACCGCTGCGTGTACTCTGCTGAGTGTCTGTCACTGGCTCATCCTTGTCATTTTTCTAAAATTGGTGCTGCTTTATTCTATTTTAAATTTACTAAAATCTATTAGTGTGACGCTCTTCCATCAAAATACAATACATTGCTTGCAAACATAATAGTAGTCCACAAAAAGGGCTTTCACAGCAAGTGAACAGTTGTGTTCAGTGTTCACTCTAGTCTGAGGTTTAAATTTTTGGTAGGAGTGTAGATCCCGCTCCACTTCCTTCAACCACCGCTGCGTGTACTCTGCTGAGTGTCTGTCACTGGCTCATCCTTGTAATTTTTCTAAAATTGGTGCTGCTTTATTCTTTTTTAAATTTACTAAAATCTATTAGTGTGACGCTCTTCCATCAAAATACAATACATTGCTTGCAAACATAATAGAAGTCCACAAAAAGGGCTTTCACAGCAAGTGAACAGTTGTGTTCAGTGTTCACTCTAGTCTGAGGTTTAAATTTTTGGTAGGAGTGTAGATCCCGCTCCACTTCCTTCAACCACCGCTGCGTGTACTCTGCTGAGTGTCTGTCACTGGCTCATCCTTGTAATTTTTCTAAAATTGGTGCTGCTTTATTCTATTTTAAATTTACTAAAATCTATTAGTGTGACGCTCTTCCATCAAAATACAATACATTGCTTGCAAACATAATAGAAGTCCACAAAAAGAGCTTTCACAGCAAGTGAACAGTTGTGTTCAGTGTTCACTCTAGTCTGAGGTTTAAATTTTTGGTAGGAGTGTAGATCCCGCTCCACTTCCTTCAACCACCGCTGCGTGTACTCTGCTGAGTGTCTGTCACTGGCTCATCCTTGTCATTTTTCTAAAATTGGTGCTGCTACATTCAATTTCAAATAATTCAAATCTATTAGTGTGACATGCTTCCATCCATATCCAATACATTGGTTGCAAAGAATATAGAATTACACAAAGAGGGCTTTCACAGCTATTGAACAGTTGTGTGAAGTGTTCACTGTAGTCTGAGGTTTTCAGGTATTATTATATTACTTGTATGCTTTTATTTAAAAGCCAAGAACAATGAAGGCAAACATTCGCACTGCAGCTGTTGTCAAAGTTCAACCCACATTATGCACTTCCAACATTGCAGCTTTTGAGGCATGATGTGAGTTTGATTTGCCTAAGTTATGGAGTGACAAAATGGCTCAGGGAACAAAACATAGAGATTTTGGGTCCATGGGCTGGAAATTCCCCAGATCTTAATCCCATTGAGAACTTGTGGTCAATCATCAAGAGACGGGTGGACAAACAAAAACTTAAAAATTCTGTCAAAATGAAAGCATTGATTGTGCAAGAATGGACTGCTATCAGCCAGGATTTTGTCCAGAAGTTGATTCACAGCATGCCAGGGAGAATTGCAGAGGTCCTGAAGAAGAAGGGTCAACACTGCAAAATTAGACTTGCTGCATTAACTCATTCTAACTGTCAATATAAGCTTTTGTTACTCATATGTTTGCAATTATATTTCTGTCTGTGATAAAAATATCTGTCAAACACACATAAAAACCAGAGGGCAGCAGATCATGTGAAAATATCATATTTGTGTCATTATCAAACTTTTGGCCATGACTGTACAGTTCAGGTGGTAGAAAGATGAACATAACAGGATACATGTATAACGTTGCCAACCAGTTATTTAATCGGAAACAGGACAGGCAAATTCATGCGTGATCCATGCCTTGTTCATTTTCAGCAAAGTAAGCCGGTCTACATTATCGGAGGATAGTCGCATGCGACGGTCTGTTAGTACACCACCTGAAGCACAAAAGACGCGCTCCGATAATACACTGCCAGCAGGGCAAGCCAGCACCTCCAATGCATACTGGCTAAGCTCTGGCCATGTATCCAGCTGTAAGGTTCTATGTATATATTCCTGAAACTCAGTTTGTTCGTCAGCCATTTTACTTTCTGTCTTGCTGCAGCTATCTTGCCCTCAGTCAAAATGGAGTTTCCAGCTTGCATGTTCCCGCCCTGATTTTCTCCTTTGCTTCTTAAGCAGCCACAGCTGAGCAATCAGTGCTTCAGAATCTAGCCTGCAGTGAACCTGTGACTTGACTCCTGTAAGCCTTGGACCTTGTACTCCAGCTATTCATACTGAGGAACTCTGAAGCACTTGTGGACTCTGAACCCTGCTCTTTGAAAGACCCACGTTTGCATGGACTTACGGTAACAGAGAAGAAGATCCTGAATCTGTATTGGAGAGTGATTGCTGAGCTTGGATTACTCTGGCCTGCTGTGTCTCTTGTTTCTGTGTCTGCAAATTGTGTGACTATTTCTGCCAACTTGTATGAAGTAATACAGGACTTTTCTATATCAAACCTGTGACTCCTGTGTTTTCATCGCACCCAAGCACAAGACACTATATGAACTGTACTACATACATTACAAGATTCTGAAGCCAAAACGTTAGTGTCTGCTGGGTCTGGAAGGCTGTGTCTGCTGTACTGTGGATATCAGACGTCCGGTTGTACTTTCTGTGATGACAGTGGTTGTGACCTCTCACAACCATTCCAGGTGAGCAATTCCCTTAAGTTTTTTCTTTTTGCAGTGTTACCACAGGTAAACACTATTGGTTTTTTTTTTTTTTTTCCTTTCTTTTCTCTTTTTTGTCTGCTGTAACTCTGGATATCAGATGTCTGGTTGAAACTTTCTGTGATGATAGTGGTTGTGACTTCTCACAACCATTCCAGGTGAGCAGTTCCCTTAATTTTTTTTCTCTCTGCATTGTTGCCACAGGTGAACACTATTGTTTTTTTTTTTCTCTCCTCTTCTTCCAGTAATCCTGTCTTAAAAGATCTGGAAAATGGAGGCCCGCATAAAGGAACTTTGCGGAGTGACTGATAATATCCTTGCAGATTTGCAGAATATAAAGACCCGTTTTACAAATCTACAGGACCTCAATAATCACAATTTGCAAGTGGTTGGACAGACTACCCAGGATTTGCGAGCCAGGATTGAGGTTCTAGAGGGGCGAGTCCAGGCTCCTGCCGTGGCCCCGAGTGCTGGGATTCCCAAGTTGCCCCCTTTTCGTTTTGGCGGTGAACGTGAGAAATTCAGGGGATTTATTAATCAATGCAATCTTTTTTTTTCTGCACATGCTTCACAATTTCCCACTGAACGATCTAAGGTGCTTACTATAATTATGTTGCTTACCAGCAAGGCTTTAATGTGGGCAAACCCTCTGATTGAGACTGAGGATGATTGTTTGAATCACCTTGATGATTTTATTTCAGCCATGGGGCAGGTGTTTGATGACCCCAATCGAGGTGCAACAGCTGAAGCAGCCATGTTAGCTTTGCGCCAAGGTAAGCACTCGGTAGCTGAATATGCCTTGGATTTCAGGAGATGGGCCCTTGATACCACCTGGGACAGTTCCGCCAAAAAATCTATTTTTCGAAAGGGGTTATCTCCACTGATTAAGGATGAACTTGCTCGTGCCGACCCTCCCACTGCGTTAGGTGACTTTATTAACTACTGCATCCGTATTGATACTCGTCTGACTGAACGCAGGCAAGAGAGATGGTTCGAAAGCAATCGTACTAACCTTTTCCTACCTTCCTCTCCAGCTAAGGAACCTTTGAGTAGGATTACACGGGAACCTGAACCTGAACCCATGCAGGTAGACTCTTTACAACGACGGGTTAGTGATGCACGCAAGGAACATCGTTTTAAGGAGAATCTATGTTTCTATTGTGGTAAGTCAGGGCACTTCATTATAAACTGCCCCAGCCATTCTCGTAAGACTACTGCAGCACTCATTCATTGTGAGTGTTGCGAGAGGGGATCTGTCAGGTCCGAGCCTCAGGCTCCAGAGAGATCTGCAGCAACAGATCTTGATTTCTCGGACTTAAACTCCGTTACCTCTGAGGACGTTGACTGTGTAAACGCTGCCATTTTTCAAGTTTCCTCAGCGGTGTCCCAGCTGAGTTGTAAGAAAAACAATTCTCATTGCTTTCTTTCCATCAAACTCTGGGTTGACTCAGCTTGGGTGTCTAGCTCTGCTATGATCGACTCAGGGCAAGTGGAAATTTTATGGATGTCTCCTTTGCTCTGAAACAGGGAATACGTTCAGTGAAGAAGGCTACTCCAGTACAGATGGAAACTGTGGATGGCTCCCTGCTGACCTCTGGACCAGTGGATCAGGAAACAGAGCCTTTGAGGGTTCTTATGGGTAAAGATCATCAAGAGAAACTGTCCTTTATGCTTATCTCTTCTCCCCACTTTCCCATTATTCTAGGGCTACCATGGCTGCAGGCTCAGAATCCTACCATTAACTGGGAGACCAAGGAATTACACTTTCCAGAGAAACAGATGAGTCCAAAAGTTTCAGCTTGCTCTGTTTCTAAAGGAATCATGTCAGTCCCTGAACTACCAGCTGTATACCAGGACTATGTGGATTTATGTGACAAGAAGAACGCTGACCAGCTTCCTCCTCACCGTCCATATGATTGTCCAATTGAATTATTGCCTGGAGCAGAGATACCTTTTGGTAAGATCTACCCCCTGGCGGGGCCCGAGCTAAAGGCTTTAAAGGATTACATAGATGAAAATCTAGCCAAGGGCTTCATACGCCCCTCTTCATCTCCTGCAGGTGCACCCATCTTCTTTGTAAAGAAGAAAGATGGATCTCTGAGACCATGCGTAGACTATAGGGAACTCAATAAGGTTACTATTAGAAACCGTTATCCATTGCCTTTAATCCCTGAGTTATTGGAGAGAGTGCGACATGCCAAAATTTTTTCTAAACTAGATCTTCGTGGGGCCTATAACTTAGTCCGTATTAGACCTGGGGATGAATGGAAGACTGCATTCAGGTCACGCTATGGACACTTTGAATATCTAGTTATGCCTTTTGGTCTGAGTACCGCCCCAGCCACTTTCCAACACTTGGTGAATGACATCTTCAGGGATCTCCTAGATACATTCGTGGTAATTTATTTGGATGATATTCTAATTTTTTCTAACTCCACAGAGGAACATCATGGACATGTGAGAATGGTCTTGGAACGTCTAAGACAAAATCATCTTTACATCAAACTTGAAAAGTGTGAATTCCATAGGACCGAAATTCAATTTCTGGGGTATGTACTGTCTACACAAGGAATTAGTATGGATGGAAGCAAAACCCAAGCCATCAAGGATTGGCCAAGTCCTAGAAATGTGAAGGAGGTACAGCGCTTCATCGGGTTTGCCAACTTCTATAGACGTTTCATTAGAAATTTCTCTGAGGTAGTGTCACCTATCACTCAACTTACCCGGAAAGAGTCTAGGTTTTCCTGGACTCCCCAAGCCCAGGAAGCATTTTCCCGTCTAAAAGATAAATTTACCACTGCACCTATCCTAGTACATCCCAACCCGAGCTTGCCTTCATAATAGAGGTGGATGCTTCAGACTGTGCCGTTGGAGCTATACTCTCTCAGAGAACAGGTGAGAAGAATGTCTTGCATCCCTGTGCCTTCTTTTCCCAGCAGTTGTCTTCGGCTGAGAGGAACTACGATGTGGGCAATAGAGAGTTGTTGGCCATTATTGCCGCCTTCAAAGAATGGAGACACCTTCTTCAGGGAGCTGCACAGCAAATAGTCGTCCTGACAGACCATCGTAACCTTGAGTTTATCAGGTCGGCTAAGTGCCTGACTCCTCGCCAGGCTCGCTGGAATCTTTTCTTAAACCAATTTAATTTTATCATCTCTTATAGACCAGGATCGCGCAATGGAAAGGCTGATGCACTCTCTAGGATTTACTCAGCAGAGACACGTCCAATTACTCCTCCTAAGACTATTCTTCCTGACTCTAGATTCCTAGGAGTAATTCATAATCAAGACCTACTTAAGGACATCAAGGAAGCATACCATGCGGATTCCTTTTTGGCACAACCCCCAAGGGACGTAAGTCTTGTCTTTAAGAATGGTGTGTGGATTCAGGGACAACGTCTGTATATTCCTGAAACAGTCAGATTAAGAGTATTGCAACTCATTCACGATTCCAAGATAGCTGGGCATAGAGGAATTCTAAAGACACAGGAATTTCTTTCTCGTTTCTTTTGGTGGCCCACTTGCAGGAAGGATGTTTTGAATTATGTCACTTCATGTGAGGTCTGTGCAAGATGCAAAACACCTCGCTCCTCACCAACTGGTCTGTTACAGCCTCTTCCCACCCCGTCCCGCCCGTGGGGATCCATTTCTATGGACTTCATTGTGGAGTTACCAACCTCTCAGGGGAAGAACACCATTCTAGTGGTGGTTGACCGTCTAACAAAGGCAGCTCATTTTATCCCTTGTGTCGGCTTACCCACTGCAAAACAGACATCAGATTTGATGATTAAAGATGTGTTTCACTTACATGGAGTACCGGATGAGGTTATTTCGGATCGAGGGGTGCAATTCACTTCTAGGTTTTGGCAAAATTTCTGTGCAGCATTGGACATTAAAGTAAACCTTTCTTCTGCTTTTCATCCCCAGACTAATGGACAGACCGAACGAACCAATCAAACCCTGGAGCAGTATCTCCACTGCTTTATCTGCCACCTACAGGATGATTGGGTGGATCTACTTCCATTAGCTGAGTTCTCGTATAACAACTCTCAGAGTGCCTCCACTAAACAGTCTCCTTTTTACTCTAATCTAGGTTATCATCCTAACATTCTACCACGATTTCCCATAGAAACGCCTTTACCAGCAGTGGCTGAAAGAATCACGTCTTTACAGAAGAATATGGATCTTCTAAAGGAAAATCTGGAATCGGCTCAAGAAAGGTACAAGAAAGCAGCAGATAAATTTCGTAAACCTGCACCAGCTTTCAAGGTAGGAGACTTGGTCTGGCTGTCAACCAGAAATCTTAAGTTAAGGATTCCATCGTCTAAGTTGGGACATAAGTACATTGGACCCTATAAAATCAGTAAAATTATAAGTGCCGTTGCTTGTCGTCTTCAACTGCCCAGAACTATGAGAATCCACCCTGTCTTTCATGTATCCCTACTAAAGGCTGCGACACCCAATACGTTTCCTGGACGTTCCTCTCCTTGCCCTGACCCAGTGCTAGTCGATGGTCAGGAAGAATTTGTGGTGGAAAGGATTTTAGATTCCAGGTTGTATAGAAATCAGTTACAATATCTGATTAAATGGCAGGGCTACCCAGTGGAGGACAACTCATGGGAACCGGTCAATAACGTTAATGCTCCTCGCTTGCTCCGTCAGTTTCATCAGAGGTACCCACACAAGCCTGGTCTGAGGTCATCCGGAGGTTGTCCTTAAGGGGGAGTAATGTAAGGTTCTATGTATATATTCCTGAAACTCAGTTTGTTCGTCAGCCATTTTACTTTCTGTCTTGCTGCAGCTATCTTGCCCTCAGTCAAAATGGAGTTTCCAGCTTGCATGTTCCCGCCCTGATTTTCTCCTTTGCTTCTTAAGCAGCCACAGCTGAGCAATCAGTGCTTCAGAATCTAGCCTGCAGTGAACCTGTGACTTGACTCCTGTAAGCCTTGGACCTTGTACTCCAGCTATTCCTACTGAGGAACTCTGAAGCACTTGTGGACTCTGAACCCTGCTCTTTGAAAGACCCACGTTTGCATGGACTTACGGTAACAGAGAAGAAGATCCTGAATCTGTATTGGAGAGTGATTGCTGAGCTTGGATTACTCTGGCCTGCTGTGTCTCCTGTTTCTGTGTCTGCAAACTGTGTGACTATTTCTGCCAACTTGTATGAAGTAATACAGGACTTTTCTATATCAAACCTGTGACTCCTGTGTTTTCATCGCACCCAAGCACAAGACGCTATATGAACTGTACTACATACATTACACCAGCTTAGAGACTCAAAACTTGAATGGGGAAGAGCCATCTGGGAGTACACTGAGTGGGCAAGACATGTCGTCTGTCACCATCTTACGGAAATGTTGCCTCCTGCTGACTGGAGCCGTCTCGGATGGTGTAGACATTGGTGGCGCTGCCACAAAACTTCACCACATTTGGAACATACTGGTCTTGCCCTGTGCAGAGGCGCTGCTTGTGCTCCCTCTTGTTGCAGAGCTGTCTCCACTGCCTCGACGCACAGAGCTGCTTTGTAAAGCAGTAGCAGCAGCAGTGCTCTCGGCTGGAATGGAGAACATTATGGATTCCGACAAGCTTACAACCTGCAATGATCCTCAGTGTACTCAACCATCGTACGACCAGCTCTACCCTTTCCTATTGCATTCTCACCCATCCCTGCAGACTGTGAGCCCTCGCGGGCAGGGTCCTCTCTCCTTCTGTACTTGTGTGTCCCTTGTCCAGCACACCTTTATTGTACCTGTCTATATTTTTCCCTTGTCATATGTAAAGCGCCATGGAATAAATGGCGCTATATAAATGTAATAATAATAATAAAAATTGCAGCAGTGTGTCTTGTTACTCCCGCATTTTACGCTCCCGGTTCAACGGTCTGATGAGGCTTTGAAAGTTGTCCCGGTAGCGAGGGTCTAGGAGGGTGTACACCCAATAATCAGACGTGGTGTGAATGTGTTCGATGCGGCGGTCGTTTCTCAGGCACTGCAGCATGAAATCAACCATGTGCTGCAGACTCCCAACTGGCCAAGAAACGCAGTCCCCTGCAAGAGGCGTCATCTCTGCCTGCTCTGCATCACCCCACCCACGCTCTACATACTGACTAGAGCGTTGTGTACCTCCCTCTGGAGCGATGTCTTTCTCCTCCATTGACTCCTCCTCATCCTCCTCACAAAGTCCTTCAAATACATAAAAATTTCCAAAATTTAAAACTCATCAAATTTAAAAACATTGTATCATAATTCTGTAACATCACTTTATGGAAACACAATAGCATTACAAAAGGATAGACAAAAACTGTACATTATGTGCTTTGTAAATACATTAAAAGTTTGGAATGGTTATGAAAATATAGACAGCGAATCTGGAGGTTCAATTGTTGATACAGCATGGTACTTTGAAAGTCCTCCAGTCCTTTGTGAGGAACCACGTTGCGCTGACTGTCCAGATGGTGATGGAATTTGTGACTCCTCATCCTCCACCTCTTCCAAAACCTCATGCCTTAGTGCTTGCAGTGTTTTTTGAAGCAGGCAGATAAGGGGGACAGTCAGGCTGACTAGTGCATCATCTGCAATCGCCATCCGCGTTGACTCATCAAACGCACGCAAAACGTGGCAGATGTCCTTCATAGAGTCCTTCGCCACTCATTACACTGGCTGCCCATTCATTATAGGATACAATTCTAATTACTGGTTCTCACCAACAAAGCTCTCCACAGTGCAGCACCCCCCTACATCTCCTCCCTCATTTATATTTATCGGCCTAACCGACTGCTGCACTCTGCAAACGACATTCGACTAACCTCTGCACTAATCCGTACCTCCCACTCCCGACTCCAAGACTTCTCCCGCGCTGCGCCAATCCTCTGGAATGCTCTACCCCAAGAAATTAGGACTATCCGCAATTTGGATGGTTTCAGGTGCTCCCTCAAAACACATTTGTTCACAGTGGCCTATCACATTCACTAATCAAAGTCATTCTATGTGTAAGTCTGTGTGTGTAGCCCATTCACTATCTCCATGCATCCCTCACTCCCTTAAAATGGCTGGACCATCATTGTAAAAACACCATTGTATATAAACACGTGTACTTTGTATCTCCCCCACCTCATTGCAGATTGTAAGCTTTCACCAGCAGGGGCGGCTGATTTTGCTTTAATTATTGTATTGTTAACGTTGTTACTTATGACTTGTGTTTTGAAACTGTTAAACTGTAAAGCACTGCGGAATATTATGGCGCTATATAAATAAAGATTATTATTATTATTCTTATTATAGAGGCCCACTCAGTAGTGGTGAAGTGTGAACGGCGCAAATTGCGAGTTCATTGCGCCTGATGCAGCTGATACTCCATTACTGTTGGCTGCTGCTCACACAACCGCTCCAACATATGTAACGAGGAATTCCACCTGGTGGGTACGTCACATATGATGCGATGTTCATGAAGGCGAAATCTGCGTTGCAGAGCTGCAATCAGCGATCTGGCCATGCTGTAACGTCGCAAGTGAGCGCACTCTAGGGGACCTTGTGCAGCAGTGCATCAAGATCCGGATAGTCCCTCAAAAATCTCTGCACGACCAAGTTGAGCACATATGACAGACATGGTATGTGAGTGAGGTTGCCAAGGCCCAGAGCTGCCACCAGATTTCGGCCATTGTCACACACTACCAAGCCTGCCTGTAGATTCGCTTCCAAAAACCACACGTCGCTCTCCTGCTTTTTGGCATTACAGAGCTCCTGCGCTGTGTGGCTAAGATTCCCCATGGAAATTAATTTCAGGACGGCCTGTTGACATTTGGACACGGCTGTGCTCATATCGGTCGCAACAGGTAAACGTTCACGGGTCCATGTGGAGGTAGACCGTGACGGCTCCTGCAGTGATGATTCTGAGGAACTGGAGTAGGAGGAGGAGTCAATGTGTACAGACTTGATTTCTGCAATCCTTGGAGTTGGCAGAACACGTACAGCGCCACTCGCAAGATCAGTACCCGGCTACACAACATTGACCCAATGGGCAGTGAGGGAAAGGTATTGTCCCTGGCCATGGGTGTTAGAACCCTCTTGTTAGGTTTTGTTTCAGTTTGCTGGTCACATGACCTTTTCTCCCTATTTAGTCTGGCTCCGCCCTTCTGGCTTTGCTTGACTTCATTGTATTATCTACTGTTAAGCTAGCCGGGTGCTTAGGTGCCTTAATCAGTCAGTTTTGCTTGATGTTAGGATCGCAAAGTATTTTTTTTTTTCTGTTTAATTATCCATGCTACAATTTATGTTAGGAGGTGTCCACCTTTTCTCCCAGTCCCTAGATCTTGTAGGAATTCCTCCCTCGCAACTATAGGTCTTCGTTCACACTAGATGAGGACTTTAGCGGGTCTGGTCGCAGGATCAGGTTCCCCGTTACATCGTAGGGATTCAGCTTAGTTGTATTGTAGGGACAGAATTCCCTTCTTTCCTTACTGGTTGTAGCAGATCCTAACAATGGGTACTGGTCCACGCATCGGTGGTCAGGTGGACCTTGCTACTGAGGGCGTTTAGTAGCGCATGTTTAATTTTTCCCTCAACATGCTTTTGCAGACCAGGGACGGCTTGCCTGCTGAAATGAAATCGGCTTGGCACATTGTATTGTGGGACTGACAATGATATTCAGTTACGGAAACTGTCTGTCTCCACCAGCCTGAATGACAGCATTTCAAAGGACAGGAGTTTTGCAATGCCAGCATTTAGAGCCTGTGCTCGTGCATGGTTTGCGGAGTATGGCCGTCTTTTATCCCATGCCTGTGCTACCGATGGCTGTTTTGTGGCCTGGGAGTGTGAGGATGACAGGGAACTTGCTGCTGTGTGTGGAATAACACTTTGTCTCTGGACAACAGTGACCGAGGTTCTTCCATGGCGATCCTGTGAGGAAGCAGAACCAGCTGTGTGTGAGCTCGATGAAGAGGCTTCAACACAACCTGAAGATGTAGGTACTGCTGTAGGTTGGCCTACATCTCCAGTGTGTCTTTGTAACTCAACTACGTGCTTTGTCCGCACATGTTTCCACATATTTGTGGTATTGAGGTGACTGACACTTTTAGCTATTTTTAATTTTTGATTAGACAGCTTGCATTTGACATAGCAAATATCATGTGCAAGTGTGTGAAAAAAGGACCACGCAGTGCAAGTCCTGGGAGCGCACGTTTTGACTTTTGGAAGACAACTGCTCCGAACAGGTGACAAACTGGAGGCTACAGGCAACCGAGTCTGCAGCCTAACTCTCCCTCCTGTTTGTACCGTTAGGGCAATGTCTTCCTCTATCTTCCTTCTATCACTAACCACTTCTCTAGGCCTCTCCCAGCTTTCAACCAAAATACCGGTTCTCAGCCACAAAGCTATCCACAGTGCAGCACCCCTCCTACATCTCCTCCCTCATTTCTATCTATCGGCCTAACCGACTGCTGCGCTCTGCAAACGACTTTCGACTAACCTCTGCACTAATACGTACCTCCCACTCCCCACTCCAAGACTTCTCCCGTGCTACGCCAATCCTCTGGAATGCTGTACCCCAACAAATTAGGACTAACCACAATTTGCATGGTTTCAGGCGCTCCCTCAAAACACATTTGTTCAGAGCGGCCTATCACATTCACTAATCAAAGTCATTCTATGTATTCTGTGTAAGTGTGTATGTGTGTGTGTGTCTCTAGCCCATTCACTATCTCCATCCCTCACTCCCTTAAGATGGCTGGACCATCATTGTAAATGCACCATTGTATATAAACACCTATACTTTGTATCTCCCCCACCTCATTGTACATTGTAAGCTGTCACGAGCAGGGGCGACTTATTTAGCTTACAATTATTGTATTGTTAACGTTGTTACTTATGATGACTTGTGTTCTTAAACTGCAAAACTGTAAAGCGATGCGTAATATGATGGCGCTATATAAATTAATATTATTATTATTAGGATTCCTCTGAGCTGCTCCCACCACCTTCCTGTTCCTCACGCCATGTTGGGTCTTGGACCTCATCATCTCCACTACCCTCTTCCAAAACCTGCTGCTGTTGGGTGGTCTGGCCAGCACCATGCTCAACAGAAACTGGCACCTGAGTCTCATCATCATCAGATGCGTTCTGCGGTGTGCTGACCATCGGCACTGTCTCACCCGCCTCTTCAGATTCAGAGAGACACAGCTGTTGCGCATCACTGCATACTCCCTCTTCTTCACATTACAGAATGCTGCTTGGATGGGCCCCTGTTTGCAAGCCAACAGATTCTGAGAACAGAAGCAGACACTCAGCTGGCTCCTGTACAGAACTCGCTGACTGCCTGGGCAATTTGCCAGGCGGTGAAGAGACAGATGGTTGCTCAACAGTGCTGTGGTCCTGAGAGGAGGTGGAAGCAATTGAAGTCGATGCATTGGCTGCCATCCAACCAACAACGGCTTCAATTTGTTCTTCCCCAGCAGGGGGGTACTCAGAGCTCCTACAAAAGTGCACATAAAGGAACGCTCACGGGGAAAACTGGTGGATGCTGTGTCACTGGGGGCCGCAGCAGCCACAGAATCCCCACGTCCTCTCCCTGAAGAAACTCCACGGCCACGACCACGTGCCTTACTCCCTGCCTTCTTCATCTTGGTAGATTGATAAAGAAAGTCTGAAAAGTTATAAGGCCTAAGTGTGGTTATTCCGCAGAGACTGCAGTGAACACTGCACACAACTGTTCACTACCCAATGCGTCTCAGCAGGAAGGCAGTCTGTGCGTCAAAACAAAGGCGCAAGCATACATCCACTTACCCTGTTTATAAAGCTATATAAAAAAAATTATGTAGTAGTGACGCACACTTTATTGAGGTACAGTATTACATCGCCATTCACCATCTGTGGCTATGCAGTCTCATCTATATATACCTTATCTATCCGTTGTCATGCTTGCAAGTCGACAGTCAGGCATAAATAGCAATTTTCACTATGCACTATGCACTTTTTAAAGGTTATGTTTGTTAATAAAAATGATTATTGCCACATATTATGAGTATTACATGATGGAAATTGTATAATTTTGTATAAACTGTTTAGTAAAATTATTCAGCAAATGTAACATTTTAGTAATGTCACAGATAACTTGTAATGCTGATGATGTTTTGAAGTCAGACATTCATTGTCTATACAATAAAAATGGTGTACATACTGTTACTTATCCATCATTAAAATGGATTCAGATATGTACTTGTATGCTTTTATGTACAACCGTATAGCAGATTCCTTAACTAATTTATTTTGTGGTTTGCATTGCTGTTCAACATGTTAATGTATGTGTTTATGTTTGTCAATTCTTTATTTATCTCGATATTAGTTTAACCCCTTCATGACCCAGCCTATTTTGACCTTAAAGACCTTGCCATTTTTTGCAATTCTGACCAGTGTCCCTTTATGAGGTAATAACTCAGGAACGCTTCAACGGATCCTAGCGATTCTGAGATTGTTTTTTCGTGACATATTGGGCTTCATGTTAGTGGTAAATTTAAGTCGATAATTTTTGCGTTTATTTGTGAAAAAAATGGAAATTTGGCGAAAATTTTGAAAATTTTGTAATTTTCAAATTTTTAATTTTTATTCTGTTAAACTAGAGAGTTATGTGACACAAAATAGTTAATAAATAACATTTCCCACATGTCTACTTTACATCAGCACAATTTTGGGAACAACATTTTTTTTTGTTAGGAAGTTATAAGGGTTAAAAGTTGACCAGCGATTTCTCATTTTTACAGCAAAATTTACAAAACCATTTTTTTTAGGGACCACCTCACATTTGAAGTCACTTTGAGGGGTCTATATGGCAGAAAATACCCAAAAGTGACACCTTATATAAAAACTGCACCCCTCAAGCTACTCAAAACTACATTCAAGAAGATTATTAACCCTTCAGGTGCTTCACAGGAACTAAAGCAACGTGTAAGGAAAAAATGGACATTTTAATTTTTCCAACAAAAATTTTCTTTTAGCATCAATTTTTTCATTTTTACATGGGCATCAGGATAAAATGGATCCTAAAATTTGTTGGGCAATTTCTCCTGAGTACACAGATACCTCATATGTGGTCATAAACCACTGTATGGGCGCACGGCAGGGCTCAGAAGGGAAGGAGCGCCATTTGACTTTTTGAATGGAAAATATGCTGGAAATTTTAGCGGTTGCCATGTCACATTTGGAGAGTCCCTGTGTGCCTAAACATTGGAGCTCCCCACAAGTGACCCCATTTTGGAAACTAGACCCCCTAAGGAACTTATCTAGATGCATAGTGATCATTTTGAACCCCAGGTGCTTCACAAATTGATCTGTAAAAAAAAGAAAGTACTTTTTTTTCACAAAAATTTTCTTTTAGCCTCAGTTTTTTTCATTTTCACATGGGCAACAGTATAAATTGGATCCTAAAATTTGTTGGGCAATTTCTCCTGAGTACACAGATACCTCATATGTGGTCATAAACCACTGTTTGGGCGCACGGCAGGGCTCAGAAGGGAAGGAGCGCCATTTGACTTTTTGAATGGAAAATATGCTGGAATATTTAGCGGTTGCCATGTCACATTTGGAGAGTCCCTGTGTGCCTAAACATTGGAGCTCCCCCACAAGTGAGCCCATTTTGGAAACTAGACCCCCTAAAGAACTTATCTAGATGCATAGTGATCATTTTGAACCCCCAGGTGCTTCACAAATTGATCTGTAAAAAAAAGAAAGTACTTTTTTTCACAAAAATTTTCTTTTAGCCTCAGTTTTTTCATTTTCACATGGGCAACAGTATAAATTGGATCCTAAAATTTGTTGGGCAATTTCTCCTGAGTACACAGATACCTCATATG
This sequence comes from Oophaga sylvatica, assembly GCA_033576555.1. NCBI lineage: Eukaryota > Metazoa > Chordata > Amphibia > Anura > Dendrobatidae > Oophaga > Oophaga sylvatica. The sequence goes on along the minus strand of JARQOD010010552.1, from coordinate 2,842 downwards.
TGGTCATAAACCACTGTTTGGGCGCATGGCAGGGCTCAGAAGGGAAGCAGCGCCATTTGACTTTTTGAATGGAAAATATGCTGGAATATTTAGCGGTTGCCATGTCGCATTTGGAGAGTCCCTGTGTGCCTAAACATTGGAGCTCCCCCACAAGTGACCCCATTTTGGAAACTAGACCCCCTAAGGAACTTATCTAGATGCATAGTGAGCACTTTGAACCCCCAGGTGCTTCACAAAGTGATCCGTAAAAAAAAGAAAGTACTTTTTTTTCACAAAAATTTTCTTTTAGCCTCAGTTTTTTTCATTTTCACATGGGCAACAGTATAAATTGGATCCTAAAATTTGTTGGGCAATTTCTCCTGAGTACACAGATACCTCATATGTGGTCATAAACCACTGTTTGGGCGCACGGCAGGGCTCAGAAGGGAAGGAGCGCCATTTGACTGTTTGAATGGAAAATATGCTGGAATATTTAGCGGTTGCCATGTCGAATTTGGAGAGTCCCTGTGTGCCTAAACATTGGAGCTCCCCCACAAGTGACCCCATTTGGAAACTAGACCCCCTAAGGAACTTATCTAGATGCATAGTGAGCACTTTGAACCCCCAGGTGCTTCACAAATTGATCCGTAAAAAAAAGAAAGTACTTTTTTTTCACAAAAATTTTCTTTTAGCCTCAGTTTTTTTCACTTTCACATGGGCAACAGTATAAATTGGATTCTAAAATTTGTTGGGCAATTTCTCCTGAGTACACAGATACCTCATTTGTGATCATAAACCACTGTTTGGGCGCACGGCAGGGCTCAGAAGGGAAGGGGCGCCATTTGACTTTTTGAATAGAAAATATGCTGGAATATTTAGCGGTTGCCATGTCGCATTTGGAGAGTTCCTGTGTGCCTAAACATTGGAGCTCCCCCACAAGTGACCCCATTTTGGAAACTAGACGCCCTAAGGAACTTATCTAGATGCATAGTGAGCACTTTGAACCCCCCAGGTGCTTTACAGAAGTTTATAACGCAGAGCCGTGAAAATAAAATATCATTTTTTTTTCTCAAAAAATGATTTTTTAGCCCACTATTTTTTATTTTCACAATGGTTACAGGAGAAATTGGACCCCGAAAGTTGTTGTCCAGTTTGTCCTGAGTACGCTAGTAACCCATATGTGGGGGGGAACCACTGTTTGGGCACACGTCAGGGCTCGGAAGGGATGTAGTGACGCTTTGAAATGCCAACTTGATGGAATGGTCTGCGGGCATCTTGTTACGTTTGCAGAGCCCCCGATGCGCCTAAACAGTAGAAACTCCCCACAAGTGACCCCATTTTGGAAACTAGACACCGCAAAGAACTTATCTAGATGTGTGGTGAGCACTTTGAACCCCCAAGGGCTACACAGAAGTTTATAACACCCGGGCATGAAAATAAAAAAATCATATTTTTTCCACAATCAGGATCTTTTAGTCCCCAATTTTTTTATTTTCGCAAGGGTAACATGAGAAATTAGACCCCAAAAGTTGTTGTCCAATTTTTCCTGAGTATGCTGATATCCCATATGTGGGAGAAAACTACTGTATGGGCACACGTCGGGGCTCGGATGGGAAGTAGTGACCTTTTGAAATGCCCACTTGATGGAATGGTCTTCGGGCGTCATGTTACGTTTGCAGAGTCACTGATGTGCCTAAACAGTAGAAACTCCCCACAAGTGACCCCATTTTGGAAACTAGATCCCCCAAGGAACTCCTCTAGATGTGTGGTGAGCACTTTGAATCTCCAAGTCCTTCACAGAAGTTTATAACGCAGAGCCGTGAAAATATAAAATAATTTTTTTTCCACAAAAATAATTTTTAGTCCCCAATTTTTTTTCCAATGTTAACAGGAGAAATTAGAACCCCAAAGTTGTTGTGCAATTTTTCCCGAGTACGCTGATACCTCATATGTGGGGATAAACCACTGTTTGGGCATACGTCGGGGCTTGGAATAAAGGGAGCACTGTTTGACTTTTTGAACGCAAAATTTGCAGGAATCAATGGTGGCGCCATGTCACGTATGGAGACCCCCTGATGTGCCTAAATAGTGGAAACCCCTCAATTCTAACTCCAACCCTAACCCCAACACACCCCTAACGCCTACACACACCTAACCCTAATACAAACCCTAATCATAACCCTAACCCCAACACACCCCTAACCCTAATCCCAACTCTAACCATAAACCTAACTACAAGCCTAACCCTAATTCCAAACCTAACCCTAATTCCAACCCTAACCCAAATTCCAACCCTAACCGTAATTCTAACCTTAGCCCTAATGCTAACCCTAACCCTAGTTCTAACCCTAAGGCTGGGTTCATATTGCGTTTTACCAGCCCGTTCAACACGTAGCGTTGACCGGCTGGTAACGGTATAGCATAACGCGATCGCGTTATGCTATACCCGCTAGCGCAGATGAATCAGCAGATAATCAGCCGCGGATCAGCAGCAAAATCAGTCGCGGATCAGCAGCAAAATCCGCCGCGGATCAACAGCGAAATCCGCCGCGGATCAGCAGCGAAATCCGCCGCGGATCAGCAGCGAAATCCGCCGCGGATCAGCAGCGAAATCCGCCGCGGATCAGCAGCGAAATCCGCCGCGGATCAGCAGCGAAGTCCGCCGCGGATCAGCAGCGAAATCCGCCGCGGATCCGCAGCGAAATCCGCCGCGGATCAGCAGCGAAATCCGCCGCGGATCAGCAGCGAAATCCGCCGCGGATCAGCAGCGAAATCCGCCGCCGATCAGTAGCGAAATCCGCTGCAGATCAGCAGCGAAATCCGCCGCCGATCAGCATCGAAATCCGCAGCGGATCCGCAGCGA
>JARQOD010010551.1:0-26923 GCA_033576555.1 Oophaga sylvatica | reverse complement strand
ATGTACTTGGTGGGCTTTTGGGCCAAAAAAAAACCCAACCCGAATTCGCAGCATTTTTACTGGCGGGGGGGCCATAAAGAAGTTAAAACGGTCTGTAATTCCGCCCATGTGCCGGGTTACCAGACCCCAGGCACATTTTCGGGTTCTTGGTGCCTTTACCCTTTAGGGGTCCCTTTTTGAAGAGTGGCAATGGATTTTTTGGGGCCTGCCCTAAATCCAAAAGGGGTCACCAAAAACCCTGGTAGTTTTGATTAGTACCCGGGTATCCGGAGGCCGTTCCACTACACCCACATCAGCTGCTTATCGCAAAAGAACTCATGGGTATGTTCTCCGGGGGGGGAATTCCTAACAGTTTTTAACAACCGGGGGAAACCCCCTTTATTCAAAAATTTATAAAGGAACTCTGCCACTTGTTAAAGTCAAACTTGCGCCGTCGGTCTATCCCCCCCCAAAAGAAGGCGGGTAGGAGGGTTCAATAAACTCTGAAGTATGTTAAAAAAGCAGTTTCCAAAGAGGAGGACGGGTCTCTTACTGCCATATTTATTGTTTGAGGGCGGGGGGGTCCCCCAGGATCTATGGGTTCTCGCCCCTGAACTTGTAGGCAGACATCCCGGGGCTTAATCGTATAGCCAAAGAGGCCTGGGAAAAACCAACCTCCCCCCCAAAAAAATGTGATAAAAATGTTGCAAAAATGAAAGAAAAAATGGGACAGTCTCCCATTAGCCCCGGGAAAAATTTGGAGGCGGCACAAAGGTCCAGAGTGGGGTCTAAAACCGGGAGGCTGGGAAAAACCCTTTTTACCCCCTGGGGATGGGTTTTGGGTACTTGTGCCTACAGTGGATGCGTTTCTTGCGGTGGCGGGGCCCTACGAGATTATAGAGAAGGTGGGGCCAGTAAACAAAAGGTACATCACCAGGGCAAAGAAAGCCAGAACAGGTTTACCAAATTTAACTGCTTAAAACAATTGAAGATAAGACCACCTGGGTGGGGATCCTCCGTGCCGCATTTCAGGTGGAGAAGGCTATTACCTGGGGGGGACGGGGAAGCCCGTCCATATCAAAATAGCAGACACTTTGTCTCCTGACATTCAGGGGTCCGGGAGTTTGTTAGCCGAAATATAGGGCCTTTTTTTTTCGGAGCTCCCTATCGCCCTCCCTATCCAACATGACTTGTCACGGAAGCCACAGGCCAAAGTCTGACTAAAAGCCTTATTGGGTGTGAGGCCCAGCAAGTTCGGGGAGGTAAAAACTATCTGCGTTAGGGGTTTGAAGGTCCCAGATGGGGGCCAGCCTTAGTCCTAATTCCCCAGCCTAGGGTCGTTAGGTTCTGTAATACTTTAGAAAATTAATGAAGTTTCAAGTTTGCCGCTACCCCATGCCCCCGGTCGGATTTGATAGGTGGTTTGGGCAGGCACGGTATTTTCAACTTGACATACAAAAGGACTTGGCGGTACCCCTAACATAGGGGCAAGGGAAAAAACAGTTTTGAACAGCCGAGGGGCTTTTCAGTATAAAATGTATTACCCTTTGGGGTTTGCATGGCGCCCGCGCTTTTCAGCGTTTTGGTATTGTTCTTCGCCCCATTGCCGTTTGGCACCCATCTAGATATTTTGTGTCATTCAAATGGGAAAGTCACTTACCCAAGTATAGTTGGTGATAGCCCTTGCTTGTCGAGAGAATCTAACTACCCAACCCAAAGAAGTGTTCCATAGGGTTGGAGGAAGTCGGTACCTGAGTTAGTAATTGGGAGAGGAGTTCTCAAACCCCAGTGGAGGCAATTCCAGAACTGGCCCCGTCCCCTAACAACAAAACAGGTAAAAGCTTTTTGGGTTTTAGTGGGATATTACAGGCGGTTTATTCCCAACTTTGCAACCCTGTCCGCACCTTTAACAGACTGCTTGATGGTTCACTGGAATGATCAGATAGAGGTGGCCTTTGTAAAATTAAAAAATTGGCACTGTGTGGTACACCTGTCTGATTGCACCTGATTTCAAAAGAGTTCATTGTGTAGACTGACGCCTCTGAGGTAGGGCTTGGCGCCGTACTGTCTAGGAGGTCAACGGGGAAGAGCATCCGTTAGTTTCCTGAGTCGGAAGTTACCTCAGCTGAAACCAGGTACAGTATTGTGGAGAGAGAGTGCCTGGCCATTAGTGGGCACTGGAGTCATTGCGCTATTATTTGCTGGGGAGAACATTTAGTTTGGTGACTGATCATTCCCCTGACGTGGATGAGTCAAGCTAAAGAGAGGAATGCCCGAGTCACCAGGTGGTTTCTGTCCCTGCTGAATTTTAATTTTCAGTAGAACATTGGGCAGGCAGACTACAGGGGAACACAGATGCCCTGTCCAGGGTTCACTGTATGTCATGTGTTCTAAACCCCTTGGGTTGAACAAAGGAGGGAGGTATGAGGTACAGCAAGGGTGTTTTGCTGGATGGGAGATACATTTTCTTCCAGCAGGTTAAGTTTGGCCGGGATTTTCCCTAAAGACAAGGACCTGTGATGATGTCATGGTCACGTGATCAGCCCAGGTGATGTGTTACCTCACCTGTGGGTGTGGTTTTAGGGGTATGTAATGGGGAGTGGGAGTGAATGAGGGGGGTGGAAGAGGAGTAGCTCGGCTGGAGACAGCCTGTATCTGTTTTGGACGACACATGCTGAAAAAGCACTGCATCAAGACTCCAGACAACCCGGGGAATGGCACCTGGCGGTCGCTGCTGACCTGGCAGCCCTTAGTTTAAGCCCGTCCACAAAAGGTGAGTCTGGGGACCAGTGGTTCTCCAAGTTGGAGTATTATTTGTTTTTTTTGCTATGTTTCTGTTATCCTGGTGTTTAAAGTGACATTAAACCTGAAGTTGGACACTAACCTGTTTGTTGCCTCATTACTGCGGCCCTGCCACTGCCTACCAGAGCAAATCCCGACACTTTTATATAGGGTTATATGTATAACTGATTAGCTGACATTGTTCTCCTAACAGTGAAAGTCGACAATAATACACAAATAACTGAACAAACGACTACTTGGCAGGGGCCAAAGACTACAGGGCGCGATATGGGTGTCTATAAGTCCTAAACTATAATGAACAGTTAACGGAATGTCACTTATCCTTCTCTGATGTCCGGCAGAGCTGTAGTTCGGTAGGTGTCTGTTCGGCGTCTCAGCCGCTGGGCCCAGCGACGAGGAGCTGTCGTAGACTTCGGGCGTTACTACGGATGGGGCGCAAACAGGCCCTGGAGAAGTTCCCATCGGGACCGCCCCTCTTGGAGGCGAGGGTGGCGGCAGCCGTGGATCCTGGGTGCAGGCCGCAGCCACGGGATGGAGCAGGGGCAGTAGCGGCCTGTGGGGTGCAGAGCACAGGCTGCATGTCATGTGTGCATCGCCAACGAAGATCGTCGCGGTTGCACATTCTGACTTTCTCACAGCTGTAGTTGCTGTTTCTTTGTGTTTGGCAGTTAGGGAGTTAATTCTGTCTGTGCTCAGTTCTGGGGGCTGGGTGCAGTTTCTCCCCGCTGCAATTAATTATTTGTTGATTGGTTTCCTTTAATCTCTGTTGTCTTGTTGGGAGTTGCCAGTGAAATTCTTCATGACAGACCACAGATAGGATTTGTATCTGTATAGACTTAAGTTAAGAAGCTCCTTAGTTGTTTAAGCTCACCTTGCTTAGAGTTTAATATCCCAGATCATTTATGTTCCTTCTGTGTTTGAGTGTGTATGCAAGTCTGTGTTTTCTCCAGTGTGTCTTATATGTCTAATCTGTGTATTTAGCAGAGATCAACCCATATCCCTTTGGTGGTAATCAGTATCCTTCTTAGGACTGATTACAGGGTTCAGGGACTGATAGGAGACAGGGTTAGGCTGGAGACTTGGACCTCTGAACCATTATTAGTACCTCCAAGGTGAGGGATTAGTTAGGACCCCAGTTTAGGTCAGGTTAGACCCCCGGTCCTCCTCTTTCCTGTGACAGTGTATCAAGTCCTCAAGATTAACCCTGAGTTCAACGGATATCGTGTCAGGTAAATCTATTCTATATTTACATGCTGATGTTGCTAATCTATATGTTGTATAGAGTGTTGTTCTTTTAAGAATAGTTTACTGACATCGTACACATATCATAAGACCGCGTGACATTTTCACTGGCCATAAAATTATTCCCAGTTGCCATGGATCCAGTAGCCCAGCTGGCTCTGCAGTTGCAGGGATTATCCATGGAGCTGACGGACATAAGTCCAAAGTTTTGTCTCCCTCGGAGCAAACCAGATTTGAACCTAAAGTAGCTCTCCCGGACAGGTTCACTGGTGGGCGAGACAAACTTTTTACCTTCAGGGAAGCATGTAAATTGTATTTTCGGCTTCGGCCTCGATCATACAGGGAGTGAAGAGCAGAGAGTGGGAATTGTTATCTCGCTCCTACAAGGGACCCTCAATCCTGGGCCTTCTCCCTTCCTCCGGGATCCCCGGCTCTACAGTCAGTAGATCGATTTTTTACTGCCCTGGGTTTGGTATATGATGACCCAGATCGGGTCTCTCTTGCTGAGACAAAATTACGTAAGATACAGCAGGGAGATCGTCCGGCGGAGGAATTTGCTTCTGAGTTCCGTAGATGGGCCACAGATACTCAGTGGAATGACCCAGCTCTTAGAAGCCAGTTTTGTCATGGGCTTTCTGACAAATTAAAGGACGTTTTGGCTCAGTATGATTCTCCTCCATCACTGGAGGCTGCTATGGCCCTAGCTATCCGTACTGATAGACGGCTCCGGGAGAGGTGCGAGGTAACTCCGCCCCCTGTTGTTACTCCACCTACTACTAAAGTCCCTTATGTTGAGGTTCCCCTTGTCTGTTCGGAGGAGCCTATGCAGTTGGGAGGGACATCATTTCGTAGGAGGGGATTGGCGGTACGCCGCAGGACTAGAAGGTGTTTCTTCTGCGGGAAAGAGGGACATTTTGTTGGGGGATGTCCATCCGTGCCTTGTTGAGCAAAAAGTCGCCGGAAAACTGTTAATCCCAGGTTGTGTGGTGGACGACAACCTGGGAGTATGTATTTCGTCCGCTAGTTCTTCTCAGTTCCTTGTACCAGTGGAGGTGGTGGTTGGTACGAGAGTGGAGAGATTTTCTGTTCTTCTTGATAGTGGGTCCGGGGCTAATCTGGTTGACGCTCAGTTTGCTCAGGCTCAAGGTATGCATCTGAGTGTATTGGTCAAACCGATCCCTATATTCTCCATTGACGCCAGGCCTCTCGGCCAAGGTAGCTTTGTTCATGAGGTTCATAACATTGACCTTCGGGTAGGGGCAATACATAGGGAACTATTATCTTGTTATGTGTTGGAGGGTCTACCTACTCCTATTGTGTTGGGACTTCCTTGGTTGGTTAAACATAACCCTGTGATTAATTGGCAGTCCAGAGATATAAGCCAATGGGGGGAGTTTTGCAAAAGTAACTGCATGAACACAGTCATCAGTGCGGTCGTGCCTAGTACTTTGCCTCCTTTTTTGGAGGACTTTGGGGATGTGTTCTCTGAGGAGGGGTGTCAGGAGTTGCCTCCTCATCGCGTGTATGACTGCTCTATTAATTTACTTCCTGATGCTAAGTTACCTAAAGCTAGGTTATATAACCTTTCTGGTCCTGAGAGGCAGACTATGAAAGATTATATTTCGGAAAGTCTGGCCAAAGGGCATATTAGACCTTCATCTTCCCCAGTGGCCGTGGGGTTCTTCTTTGTGAAGAAAAAAGATGGAGGCCTACGCCCTTGCTTGGATTTCCGCGAACTTAATCGGATTACTGTTCGAGATCCGTATCCACTCCCTCTGATTCCTGATCTCTTCAATCAAATTGTTGGCGCCAAATGGTTCTCTAAATTGGATCTCAGGGGGGCGTATAATCTGATTAGGATAAAAGAGGGGGATGAGTGGAAAACGGCGTTTAACACGCCGGAGGGACATTATGAGAACCTTGTCATGCCTTTTGGTCTGACTACTGCACCAGCAGTATTCCAACATTTTGTTAATGACATTTTTCGTCATCTGGTGGGGCTGTTTGTGGTCGTATATTTGGATGACATTTTAATTTACTCACCAGATCTTGTGTCTCACCAGGAGCATGTGAGACAGGTGTTGCAGATCTTGCGAGACAATAAACTATACGCCAAACTGGAAAAGTGTGTATTCGCCGTACAGGAACTTCAGTTTTTGGGTTTCTTGGTGTCAGCCTCCGGTTTCCGTATGGACCCTGAAAAGGTGAGAGCAGTGCTTGAATGGGATCAGCCAGAGGATCTTAAGGCTCTGCAGCGTTTTCTGGGGTTTGCTAACTACTACCGGAAATGTATTTGTAATTTCTCATCTGTTGTCAAACCTCTCACTGACATGACAAGAAAAGGGACGGATTTTTCTAAATGGTCAGACAAAGCTTGCCAAGCTTTTTCCTCTTTGAAAAAAATGTTTTGCTTCGGCACCCGTTCTCATCCAACCAGATGCATCACAGCCGTTCGTTGTGGAGGTGGACTCGTCTGACGTAGGGGTGGGTGCAATATTGTCCCAGGGTCCGTCCCCTGGTAAATGGCATCCGTGTGCTTTCTTTTCTAAAAAATTGTCGTCCGCCGAAAGGAATTATGATATCGGCAATAGGGAACTTTTGGCCATTAAGTTGGCTTTTGAAGAATGGCGTCACTTTTTGGAGGGGGCAGTCCACCCGGTCACCGTCATTACTGATCACAAGAACCTGCTGTATTTGGAATCTGCTAAGCGTCTGAATTCCAGACAAGCTCGATGGTCGTTGTTTTTACCAGGTTTAATTTTGTTGTCACTTATCGCCCTGGATCTAAGAATGTTAAGGCGGATGCCTTGTCTCGCAGTTTCCCAGGGGCCGGGAAAATGGATGACCCGATTCCTATCCTTCAGGAGGGGGTGGTAGTGTCGGCTGTATGTTCTGAGCTTGAGGAGGAGGTGTTAGAGGCTCAGGGGGACGCCCCTGCAGGACCTCCAGGGAGACTGTTTGTCCCAAATCAGTTGAGACAAAAGGTTATTGAGGCACATCATAATTCTGCTTTAGCAGGACATCCAGGAGTAAGGCTACTTTAGATCTCCTTTCTCGCCGGTTTTGGTGGCCTAACGTTAATAAAGATGTTTTAACTTTTGTCGCGTCCTGTGGGGTTTGTGCTCGCTCTAAGACCCCTCATACCCGTCCGTCTGGGACCCTCTTACCCTTGAAACTTCTGGAGCGTCCATGGACTCATTTGTCTATGGACTTCATCACGGACCTTCCTCAGTCGTCAGGGAAGACTGTCATACTGGTGGTTGTTGACAGGTTCAGTAAGATGGCACATTTCATTGCTCTTCCTGCCCTCCCTAATGCTAAAACTCTGGCGCAGGTGTTCATTGGGGAGATTGTGAGACTTCATGGGTTGCCTTCTGATGTGGTGTCAGATAGGGGGTCTCAGTTTGTGTCCAAGTTTTGGAGGGCATTTTGTTTACGTCGGGGGATGCAATTGTCATTTTCCTCGGCTTTTCATCCGCAGACCAATGGTCAGACAGAGCGTCTGAATCAAAGCCTAGAGACTTATCTTCAGTGTTTTGTCTCAGAGAACCAGGAGGACTGGTCTTCTTTCTTGCCTCTGGCAGAGTTCGCTCTTAACAACAGGCGGAGCGAGTCCACTGGTAAGTCCCCGTTTTTTGGGGCATATGGTTTTCATCCCAGTTTTGTACATTCAATGGGGGGGGCCCTTCTGGGGTTCCTGAGGAGGAGCGTTTCTCGTCGTCACTTGTTTCAGTGTGGAGAGGTGTATTGAATAATCTGAGTGCTATGGGAACCGTTATAAACGTATGGCTGATAGGAGGAGAGTTTCTGGTCCAGATCTTAATGTGAACGATCTGGTATGGTTGTCTACCAGGAATATAAAACTTAAAGTTCCCTCCTGGAAGCTGGGCCCCAGATTCATCGGGCCGTACAGGATCAGTTCCATAATTAATCCTGTGGCATTTCGTCTGGACCTCCCTCCTACGTTTAAAATCCACAATGTGTTCCACAAGTCATTACTTAAGAGGTACGTGGCACCAGTCATACCATCACCTCTACCTCCTCCTCCAGTGGTGGTCAATGGTAACTTGGAGTTTCAAGTGTCAAAGATCATTGACTCACGTCTGAATCGCCGGTCCCTTCAGTACTTGGTGCATTGGAAGGGGTATGGTCCAGAGGAGAGGACGTGGGTTCCTGCGTCTGACATTAACGCAGATCGTTTGGTGCGGACCTTCCACAGAACTCACCCGGGCAAACCTGGCCCTGAGGGTCCGGAGGCCCCTCGTAGAAGGGGGGTTACTGTCATGTGTGCATCGCCACGAAGATCGTCGCGGTTGCACATTCTGACTTCTCACAGCTGAGTTGCTGTTTCTTTGTGTTTGGCAGTTAGGGAGTTAATTCTGTCTGTGCTCAGTTCTGGGACTGGGTGCAGTTTCTCCCGGCTGCAATTAATTATTTGTTGATTGGTTTCCTTTAAATCTCTGGTTGTCTGTGTTGGGAGTTGCCAGTGAAATTCTTCATGCATACCACAGATAGGATTGTATCTGTATAGACTTAAGTTAAAGAGCTCCTTAGTTGTTTTAAGCTCACCTTGCTTAGAGTTTAATATCCCAGATCATTTATGTTCCTTCTGTGTTTGAGTGTGTATGCAAGTCTGTGTTTTCTCCAGTCTGTCTTATATGTCTAATCTGTGTATTTAGCAGAGATCAGCCCATATCCCTTTGGTGGTAATCAGTATCCTTCTTAGGACTGATTACAGGGTTCAGGGACTGATAGGAGACAGGGTTAGGCTGGAGACTTGGTGTCATGTGTGCATTGCCACGAAGATCGTCGCGGTTGCACATTCTGACTTCTCATAGCTGAGTTGCTGTTTCTTTGTGTTTGGCAGTTAGGGAGTTAATTCTGTCTGTGCTCAGTTCTGGGACTGGGTGCAGTTTCTCCCAGCTGCAATTAATTATTTGTTGATTGGTTTCCTTTAAATCTCTGGTTGTCTGTGTTGGGAGTTGCCAGTGAAATTCTTCATGCAGACCACAGATAGGATTGTATCTGTATAGACTTAAGTTAAAGAGCTCCTTAGTTGTTTTAAGCTCACCTTGCTTAGAGTTTAATATCCCAGATCATTTATGTTCCTTCTGTGTTTGAGTGTGTATGCAAGTCTGTGTTTTCTCCAGTCTGTCTAATATGTCTAATCTGTGTATTTAGCAGAGATCAGCCCATATTCCTTTGGTGGTAATCAGTATCCTTCTTAGGACTGATTACAGGGTTCAGGGACTGATAGGAGACAGGGTTAGGCTGGAGACTTGGACCTCTGAACCTTTATCAGTACCTCCAAGGTGAGGGATTAGTTAGGACCCCAGTTTAGGTCAGGTTAGACCCCCGGTCCTCCTCTTTCCTGTGACAGTGTATCAAGTCCTCAAGATTAACCCTGAGTTCAACGGATATCGTGTCAGGTAAATCTATTCTATATTTACATGCTGATATTGCTAATCTATATGTTGTATAGAGTGTTGTTCTTTTAAGAATAGTTTACTGACATCGTACACATATCATAAGACCGCGTGACATTTTCACTGGCCCATAAAATTATTCCCAGTTGCCATGGATCCAGTAGCCCAGCTGGCTCTGCAGTTGCAGGGATTATCCATGGAGCTGACGGACATTAAGTCCAAAGTTTTGTCTCCCTCGGAGCAAACCAGATTTGAACCTAAAGTAGCTCTCCCGGACAGGTTCACTGGTGGGCGAGACAAATTTTTTACCTTCAGGGAAGCATGTAAATTGTATTTTCGGCTTCGGCCTCGATCATCAGGGAGTGAAGAGCAGAGAGTGGGAATTGTTATCTCGCTCCTACAAGGGGACCCTCAATCCTGGGCCTTCTCCCTTCCTCCGGGATCCCCGGCTCTACAGTCAGTAGATCGATTTTTTACTGCCCTGGGTTTGGTATATGATGACCCAGATCGGGTCTCTCTTGCTGAGACAAAATTACGTAAGATACAGCAGGGAGATCGTCCGGCGGAGGAATTTGCTTCTGAGTTTCGTAGATGGGCCACAGATACTCAGTGGAATGACCCAGCTCTTAGAAGCCAGTTTTGTCATGGGCTTTCTGACAAATTAAAGGACGTTTTGGCTCAGTATGATTCTCCTCCATCACTGGAGGCTGCTATGGCCCTAGCTATCCGTACTGATAGACGGCTCCGGGAGAGGTGCGAGGTAACTCCGCCCCCTGTTGTTACTCCACCTACTACTAAAGTCCCTTATGTTGAGGTTCCCTTGTCTGTTCGGAGGAGCCTATGCAGTTGGGAGGGACATCATTTCGTAGGAGGGGATTGGCGGTACGCCGCAGGACTAGAAGGTGTTTCTTCTGCGGGAAAGAGGGACATTTTGTTGGGGGATGTCCATCCCGTGCCTTGTTGAGCAAAAAGTCGCCGGAAAAACTGTTAATCCCAGGTTGTGTGGTGGACGACAACCTGGGAGTATGTATTTCGTCCGCTAGTTCTTCTCAGTTCCTTGTACCAGTGGAGGTGGTGGTTGGTACGAGAGTGGAGAGATTTTCTGTTCTTCATGATAGTGGGTCCGGGGCTAATCTGGTTGACGCTCAGTTTGCTCAGGCTCAAGGTATGCATCTGAGTGTATTGGTCAAACCGATCCCTATATTCTCCATTGACGCCAGGCCTCTCGGCCAAGGTAGCTTTGTTCATGAGGTTCATAACATTGACCTTCGGGTAGGGGCAATACATAGGGAACTATTATCTTGTTATGTGTTGGAGGGTCTACCTACTCCTATTGTGTTGGGACTTCCTTGGTTGGTTAAACATAACCCTGTGATTAATTGGCAGTCCAGAGATATAAGCCAATGGGGGAGTTTTGCAAAAGTAACTGCATGAACACAGTCATCAGTGCGGTCGTGCCTAGTACTTTGCCTCCTTTTTTGGAGGACTTTGGGGATGTGTTCTCTGAGGAGGGGTGTCAGGAGTTGCCTCCTCATCGCGTGTATGACTGCTCTATTAATTTACTTCCTGATGCTAAGTTACCTAAAGCTAGGTTATATAACCTTTCTGGTCCTGAGAGGCAGGCTATGAAAGATTATATTTCGGAGAGTCTGGCCAAAGGGCATATTAGACCTTCATCTTCCCCAGTGGCCGCGGGGTTCTTCTTTGTGAAGAAAAAAGATGGAGGCCTACGCCCTTGCTTGGATTTCCGCGAACTTAATCGGATTACTGTTCGAGATCCGTATCCACTCCCTCTGATTCCTGATCTCTTCAATCAAATTGTTGGCGCCAAATGGTTCTCTAAATTGGATCTCAGGGGGGCGTATAATCTGATTAGGATAAAAGAGGGGGATGAGTGGAAAACGGCGTTTAACACGCCGGAGGGACATTATGAGAACCTTGTCATGCCTTTTGGTCTGACTACTGCACCAGCAGTGTTCCAACATTTTGTTAATGACATTTTTCGTCATCTGGTGGGGCTGTTTGTGGTCGTATATTTGGATGACATTTTAATTTACTCACCAGATCTTGGGTCTCACCAGGAGCATGTGAGACAGGTGTTGCAGATCTTGCGAGACAATAAACTATACGCCAAACTGGAAAAGTGTGTATTCGCCGTACAGGAACTTCAGTTTTTGGGTTTCTTGGTGTCAGCCTCCGGTTTCCGTATGGACCCTGAAAAGGTGAGAGCAGTGCTTGAATGGGATCAGCCAGAGGATCTTAAGGCTCTGCAGCGTTTTCTGGGGTTTGCTAACTACTACCGGAAATTTATTTGTAATTTCTCATCTGTTGTCAAACCTCTCACTGACATGACAAGAAAAGGGACGGATTTTTCTAAATGGTCGGACAAAGCTTGCCAAGCTTTTTCCTCTTTGAAAAATGTTTTGCTTCGGCACCCGTTCTCATCCAACCAGATGCATCACAGCCGTTCGTTGTGGAGGTGGACGCGTCTGACGTAGGGGTGGGTGCAATATTGTCCAGGGTCCGTCCCCTGGTAAATGGCATCCGTGCGCTTTCTTTTCTAAAAAATTGTCGTCCGCCGAAAGGAATTATGATATCGGCAATAGGGAACTTTTGGCCATTAAGTTGGCTTTTGAAGAATGGCGTCACTTTTTGGAGGGGGCAGTCCACCCGGTCACCGTCATTACTGATCACAAGAACCTGCTGTATTTGGAATCTGCTAAGCGTCTGAATTCCAGACAAGCTCGATGGTCGTTGTTTTTTACCAGGTTTAATTTTGTTGTCACTTATCGCCCTGGATCTAAGAATGTTAAGGCGGATGCCTTGTCTCGCAGTTTCCCAGGGGCCGGGAAAATGGATGACCCGATTCCTATCCTTCAGGAGGGGGTGGTAGTGTCGGCTGTATGTTCTGAGCTTGAGGAGGAGGTGTTAGAGGCTCAGGGGGACGCCCCTGCAGGACCTCCAGGGAGACTGTTTGTCCCAAATCAGTTGAGACAAAAGGTTATTGAGGCACATCATAATTCTGCTTTAGCAGGACATCCAGGGAGTAAGGCTACTTTAGATCTCCTTTCTCGCCGGTTTTGGTGGCCTAACGTTAATAAAGATGTTTTAACTTTTGTCGCGTCCTGTGGGGTTTGTGCTCGCTCTAAGACCCCTCATACCCGTCCGTCTGGGACCCTCTTACCCTTGAAACTTCGGAGCGTCCATGGACTCATTTGTCTATGGACTTCATCACGGACCTTCCTCAGTCGTCAGGGAAGACTGTCATACTGGTGGTTGTTGACAGGTTCAGTAAGATGGCACATTTCATTGCTCTTCCTGCCCTCCCTAATGCTAAAACTCTGGCGCAGGTGTTCATTGGGGAGATTGTGAGACTTCATGGGTTGCCTTCTGATGTGGTGTCAGATAGGGGGTCTCAGTTTGTGTCCAAGTTTTGGAGGGCATTTTGTTTACGTCGGGGGATGCAATTGTCATTTTCCTCGGCTTTTCATCCGCAGACCAATGGTCAGACAGAGCGTCTGAATCAAAGCCTAGAGACTTATCTTCGGTGTTTTGTCTCAGAGAACCAGGAGGACTGGTCTTCTTTCCTGCCTCTGGCAGAGTTCGCTCTTAACAACAGGCGGAGCGAGTCCACTGGTAAGTCCCCGTTTTTTGGGGCATATGGTTTTCATCCCCAGTTTTGTACATTCAATGGGGGGGTCCCTTCTGGGGTTCCTGAGGAGGAGCGTTTCTCGTCGTCACTTGCTTCAGTGTGGAGAGGTGTATTGAATAATCTGAGTGCTATGGGGAACCGTTATAAACGTATGGCTGATAGGAGGAGAGTTTCTGGTCCAGATCTTAATGTGAACGATCTGGTATGGTTGTCTACCAGGAATATAAAACTTAAAGTTCCCTCCTGGAAGCTGGGCCCCAGATTCATCGGGCCGTACAGGATCAGTTCCATAATTAATCCTGTGGCATTTCGTCTGGACCTCCCTCCTACGTTTAAAATCCACAATGTGTTCCACAAGTCATTACTTAAGAGGTACGTGGCACCAGTCATACCATCACCTCTACCTCCTCCTCCAGTGGTGGTCAATGGTAACTTGGAGTTTCAAGTGTCAAAGATCATTGACTCACGTCTGAATCGCCGGTCCCTTCAGTACTTGGTGCATTGGAAGGGGTATGGTCCAGAGGAGAGGACGTGGGTTCCTGCGTCTGACATTAACGCAGATCGTTTGGTGCGGACCTTCCACAGAACTCACCCGGGCAAACCTGGCCCTGAGGGTCCGGAGGCCCCTCGTAGAAGGGGGGGTTACTGTCATGTGTGCATTGCCACGAAGATCGTCGCGGTTGCACATTCTGACTTCTCATAGCTGAGTTGCTGTTTCTTTGTGTTTGGCAGTTAGGGAGTTAATTCTGTCTGTGCTCAGTTCTGGGACTGGGTGCAGTTTCTCCCGGCTGCAATTAATTATTTGTTGATTGGTTTCCTTTAAATCTCTGGTTGTCTGTGTTGGGAGTTGCCAGTGAAATTCTTCATGCAGACCACAGATAGGATTGTATCTGTATAGACTTAAGTTATAGAGCTCCTTAGTTGTTTTAAGCTCACCTTGCTTAGAGTTTAATATCCCAGATCATTTATGTTCCTTCTGTGTTTGAGTGTGTATGCAAGTCTGTGTTTTCTCCAGTCTGTCTAATATGTCTAATCTGTGTATTTAGCAGAGATCAGCCCATATTCCTTTGGTGGTAATCAGTATCCTTCTTAGGACTGATTACAGGGTTCAGGGACTGATAGGAGACAGGGTTAGGCTGGAGACTTGGACCTCTGAACCTTTATCAGTACCTCCAAGGTGAGGGATTAGTTAGGACCCCAGTTTAGGGTCAGGTTAGACCCCCGGTCCTCCTCTTTCCTGTGACAGTGTATCAAGTCCTCAAGATTAACCCTGAGTTCAACGGATATCGTGTCAGGTAAATCTATTCTATATTTACATGCTGATATTGCTAATCTATATGTTGTATAGAGTGTTGTTCTTTTAAGAATAGTTTACTGACATCGTACACATATCATAAGACCGCGTGACACTTGGACCTCTGAACCATTATCAGTACCTCCAAGGTGAGGGATTAGTTAGGACCCCAGTTTAGGGTCAGGTTAGACCCCGGTCCTCCTCTTTCCTGTGACAGTGTATCAAGTCTCAAGATTAACCTGAGTTCAACGGATATCGTGTCAGGTAAATCTATTCTATATTTACATGCTGATGTTGCTAATCTATATGTTGTATAGAGTGTTGTTCTTTTAAGAATAGTTTACTGACATCGTACACATATCATAAGACCGCGTGACACTGCAGCCGCGGGATGAATCGGGGCAGTAACGGCCACGGGTGGCAGTGCACAGGCAGCAGCCGTGGGATGGAGAGGGCAGTAGCGGCTGTGGGTGGCGGTGCACAGGCCGCAGCGTGGGATGGAGCGGGGCAGTTGCGGCTGTGGGTGGCGGTGCACAGGCTGCAGCCGCAGGATGGAGCGGGGCAGTAGCGGCTGTGGGTGGCGATGCACAGGCCGCAGCCGTGGGATGGAGCAGGGCAGTAGCGGCTGTGTGGTGTCTGCACAGGCAGCAGCCGCGGGATGGAGCGGGGCAGTAGTGGCTGCGGGTGTCAGAGTTCTGCTTCCTCCTCGCTCCGCTCGGGATCGTCCTCTCTCCGAGCCACGTGAGCCCTCATCCTTTCTCACGCGTAGCTGCTGGCTTTTTGCTGCTCCCCAATGCCCGCCAGGCTCCTCCTTCCTGCCTCTTGTCCGCCTCCACATCAAGTGCCCACTGCTGGCCTCCTGTGCTCCTTTTTATAGTCGCCCGCCCCCCTACTTTCCAAAACAGTCTGTTTCGTCCTGCAGTTCCTTCCCCCGGGAACTTACCCCATAGTAACTTAAGTGATAGCCCCCTTGGTTTCTGCCCGGTCACACAGCGGGGGCTCTCTCTCCTACATATGTATGTGTGTAACTGCAGTGTGTGTTTCATACAGAATGCGTAAAATGCACTGTGTGTGTAACATGCAGTGTGTGCGTGTCATACTCATATTCACACACAGTCTGTTATTAACGTAATGTATGTGTAACATGCAATGTGTACATTTGTGTAACATGCATTGTGTGTGTAATATGGCGTGTATGTATGATACAGTGAATGTGTGTGTGTTCAACTTGGAATGTGAGTATTGCATAAAATGTGTCTGTTACACAGTGTGTGTAAAATCCATATTGAAAAGATACTGCACTGCAGACGAGCATTCGTAAGTGTAACCATTTTGATAATCAGGCTATCAACAAATGAACAAGCAAAATGCTCATTTGTTCAGTCGCCACAGAGGTACTGCACCTCAACCATGGGTGTGGTACTCCACTCTCAGGTAAGGAGGCACTACCCAGGACTCTCACACTCACAACCAACACACACCAGTTCAGTCAGGGCATCTGGGTGTACCCTTTGGGAGGATGGCCTCATCCCAGGCTGGGAAGGAAAGGTGTTGGGGAGTGGGTGGGGAAGGTAAAGAAGAGGGAGGAGTCAGGGAGTGTGACAGTGGTCAGAGAAGCTTCTGGAAGGAGTTTGCTGGAGGGAGAGGAGGAGAAAGGAGCGGAGAGTAGCTCCTGAAGGAAAGACAGGCAGAGTAAGAGTCTACAGGGGGGCTGGAGCTGAGAGCAGATTGTCCCCAGACAGAGAGAGAAGGAAGTTCCTGGGAGGACAGAAGGAGTCCTAAGGGCACGGATAGTGAGGAATCCATCAGTGGGGCCCGTATTCACTGGCGTGGTCGGTGGAGTGACCAGTTCGCAGTTAGGGGACCGGCCCCAAAACTAGTGGAGAAATTAAGGACGCAGCTAGAAAACCGGAGGCTGCAGTATCTGCATGTACTGCAGCCACATCCAACAAATTCTCTGAAAAGGCAGACATAGGATCTAGGGCTCTGACCAACGGTGCCCGACAAGATCCGAGTCTACTGGCTCAGGAAACTGTGTATGAAGACCCAGGGTAGGAGATGCGGTAGCCAGCCTAGTGAGATGGCCAGGAAAGGAACATCTAAGTGAGCCCTGGCAATGTGCACCCCAAGCTACCTGAGAGCTGACTGGACAACAAACCCTGAGGACAAAGCACCCAGCTGGGGATTGTAACATCAGAATGTGAGTAAAATCTGTGAAGACTGCACCCTGCTGTGTCCTCCTGTTTATTTGCTGCGTCACCTCAGCCCTGCACTACAACAATCGTCATCATCATCATTTTACACTTCCACTGCCCTGGGGAATAGCTCTGCCTGTGGAGAGCTGTACAAACTCTGCTGCATCAATAACTACCCCAGTGGACTGAAGCTGCAGCGTCGGCTAACACCTTATTTGCCGAATACCACAGGTGGCATCATTAACTATATCTTAAAAACTTTATCATCCCCTTATCATTTTCACTGGATGCCCAGGGCCAAGGACAGGGTCACTGCTGCCGTGACACATCTCATTAAGAACCGGCCCAGTACCGAATAATCCCAACGGCCCTGGCGGGCGCTCCAGTTAGGTGATGGAATATTAAGAGCTACAATAAACAAAGTATTTGACAAGTGTGACCAACTTTTCACTATATATGCTGCCTATGCCGCATCAATAGTAAAAAGATATAAGATAGCTGGACCATCATTGTAAATGCACCATTGTATATACACACCTGTACTTTGTACCTCCCCCACCTCATTGTAGATTGTAAGCTCTCACGAGCAGGGTCGTCTTATTTTGCTTTAATTATTGTATTGTTAACGTTGTTACTTATAACTTGTGTTTTGAAACTGTTAAACTGTAAAGCGCTGCGGAATATGATGGTGCTATATAAATAAAGATTATTATTATTATTATATAATGTTAAAAATAATAAAAAAAAACAAAAAATCGTGATATTCTCACCTTCCGGCGGCCCCCGCAGCATTCGTGGTCCTAGCGATGCTCCCGGAAATTCCCGTTCCCAGTGATGCCTGGCGACAATGAACCCAGATGACATAGCATCACGCGAGACCACTACGTCATCTGGGGTCATTGTCGCAAGGCATCACTGGGAACGGGAGTAGCCGGGAGCGTCACTGAGGATCGCGAAGGCTGCAGGGGTTGCCGGAAGGTGAGAATATCACGATTTTTTTATTTTAGTTATTGTTTTAACAGGGATATGGTACCCAGGGCCTGGAGGAGAGTCTCCTCTCCTCCAGACCCTGGTTACCATCCGCACATGAACCGCTCACTTTGCGCATGGTGGGCATAGCCACATGCAGAAAGTAAGCGGTTCAATGCATTCCTATGGCGGCGGAATCGCCGCGATTATGCAAAATTAATGACCATGCTGCGCTTTTTTCCGCGATGCGTTTTTTCGCAGAAAAAAACGCAACATGTGCACAAAAATTGCGTAATGCATACTAATCCTAGCATGCTTAATGCATATATTTTTTAAGCGTTTTTGCAGCAGAAAAATGCCAGAAAAACGCTAAAAAAAACCGCGAAAATTACTGAACGTGTGCACACAGCCTTAGGCTGATGTCACACTTGTGAGTGTGATGCGAGAAATCCCAGGAGTTTCTTGCTTCTGTGGCACCCCAAGAGTTCGGTTGCCACAGTGACCTTGCCTCCCTCCAGGGGGGAGTGATGTCATGCCTGAAATCAAGGAAGGATCCCTTTACACAGTGTTCCCAAACTCCAGTCCTCAATGCCCACCAACAGGTCCTGTTTTCAGGATTTCCTTTGTATTGCACAGGTGATGCAATTATAACCTGAGCAATACTAAGGAAATCCTGAAAACAGGACCTGTTGATGGGCCTTGAGGACTAGAGTTTGGGAACCCTGCGTTAACAGGTAACACACAGCATACAACACTTTTTCTACTCCAGACCAGAAGGGAGAGCTCTATTATCCCTTGTAAATATACCCCTTTTATTGGACGCCCAGGGCCACGGACCGGGTCACTGCTGCTGTGACTCTTCGGCCAGCGTCACACTTGCAAGCAGGGGTGGGATTCAGCTGGTTCTCCCCGGTTCGATGGAACCGCTTGTTAAAAAAGCTGCCGGTTCCCCGAACTGGGGAGATTCACAGCTGCGATCCGGTACTATGTTGCACTCAGGAGTCGGGCTCTGCTGCATTCCTAGCCTGCACAGTGCGCCCAGGCAGCCGGAATCCGGATACCGTGCACTGATACAGGCGCACACAGCACACCCCGCCGGGCCCTGGCCCCCGCGCACTGATACCTGCGGCAATTGGGTACGTACTCCATCCACTCACAAGAGCCGCACCAGGCAACCAGGCAGAGCTGCAAGCGCCCCGCTCATTAGAGGATGTGACATGTGAGTCCCGTGTGATTGGTCCGAGCGGTCCGTGATCTGCTGCTCTCCCCGGTGCTGGTTACCAGGCAGCGGCTGCAGTCGCCGGTGTGCAGTCACTCATGACACAATCTCAGGGTGCCTGCTAATGTCTTCCTGTCCCACAGGCTCCCAGAGCGGTTCTGTGGGCACAAGGCACGCAGGTGACCTCCCGCTATGGCGCCCTCCTAACAGAGCTGGCTATGGGCATTGTGTGCCCTGTCCTGGTCACCTTGTGGTAGGGGCAGCACGGTCGCCATTGCCCACCTCACTTTTTGTTTTTTCTGACCGATTGTCCAATAAGCACGGACACAATATTCCTCACTGACACATTAGGAAACCATAAGGGCTCGGTGTGAGTCTGTGTAGTGCCTGCAGCCCCTAAATCCTATATGAGGCCATGAGCAGCGTATGTACCCAATTGCCGCAGGTATCAGTGCGCGGGGGCCAGGGCCCGGCGGGGTGTGCTGTGTGTGCCTGTATCAGTGCGCGGTATCCGGATTCCGGCTGCCTGGGCGCACTGTGCAGGCTAGGAAGGCTGCAGAGCCCGACTCCTGAGTGCAACATAGTACCGGATCGCAGCTGTGAATCTCCCCGGTTCGGGGAACCGGCAGCTTTTTTAACAAGCGGTTCCATCGAACCGGGGAGAACCGGCTGAATCCCACCCCTGCGTACTCCATCACAGACAGTCATGAGGCAGGCACAGGCGCTCAGCAACTATGCGCACGCCGCCTGCAGCCTACCAGTGTGACTCTGAGCTGAGCTGCGCAGCACGCCGCTGTGGAACTTGGCGTCGGTAAGGTAAGTAGTAGTGGGAAGTGCAACCCTAGCCCCATATATCACAGCAGCCCTCTGCACCGCCAGTTCTATGGGTCAGCATGCTATATCCTGCCTGCTATGCCCAATGGTGCTGAGCCCTGAGGGCCTGTTAGCAGTGGCCCTGTGTTATGTGCCCACAGCCACCAGACCAGGCCATATTCCCTCTTCTGGGCCTATGTTTACATTAGTGGAGGAGCCGATGTAAATTCTGTGCCAAAAAGATCAGAAATTCACCCTGAAATGTTCCTGCTTTCCAGGCATCAGTCACAGAGCCACCACTTATATTATCGGCAAAGTATGTGACCCCCAGGTGACAGAAGAGCCCACGTCTGCTGCCAATATCTGGCCTGGCCCGGGAAGTCCGATATTAGGAGACAAATGACTGACATTAGTCTCACAAAGTGTTAAATCTGCTCTATGGTGCTCGTTGAATAAGCCGGGGGCCGCTCGGTGAATAGGCCAGGGGCTGCACGGCACATGACGTCATGGCATGGCCTCAGATGATTGCCCGTGTGGTGACGCTCTGCTCGGGCACGCGACACGACATAACTATTACAAAGCCAAGCTTGGAGTTTTGGTTGCAAGTCGCGAGCTACCTTGAAATCATAGACGACAATATAATGTTCTTGTGATGGTGACGTGCTGCAGATTTGCTTTTCATTTTTTTTTTTGCGCCCTACTTGTATATGTTTGAGGAAAAGGTGTGTGTAAATGGGTGTGGCTTTAAAAATGGGTGTGGCTGAAAAATGGGTGTGGTTTTCTGACGCACAAACACAGAACCAGTTGTTAAAAATTTGAATCCCACCCCTGCTTGCAAGTGTGATGCGAGTAAGTCGCACGACTTTCTCGCATCAGCACCCGGCATGGCTGCCCGCTCTCGGACCCGAGTGTGCGGCTGCATGTATTTCTATGCAGCCGCACACTTGGGTCCGAGAGCGGGCGGCCATGCCGGGTGTTGATGCGACAAAATGTCGTGCGACTTACTCGCATCACACTCGCAAGTGTGACGCCGGCCTTCCCCTTTAAGAAGCGGCCAGGTACCGAGTACGCCACTGCCCTGGCGGGCAATTCAAATTGGCGTCACGAACAGGATTCATAGCCCGGTATCACTATGTCCTGTGTGCCAGAGAAACTGTTTATTGTGCCAGAGACTTGGCTGAAAAGTTTTGTACAACTGTCACCATACTTGCACGACGAGGCGCGCAGAGAGAAGAGGCATGCCGTCGTGGGCGGAGCCAGGGAGAGCGCGCAAAAAAGTGAAGTGCTGTGCGGGGGAAAAAAGCAGCTGGCAGAGCACAGGGAGCTGACCCCTGGAGGCACGGCATGCACCGCTCACCCTGCCGGCAGAGCAACAGCCTGGTAAGCCAGTGGAAACACAGAGCCTGGCTAAGATTAACTAGGTGGGGAAGAGGATGTCTATCGCAGGTGAAGATTTAGCGGCGGCCGAAGCCCCCAATGCGCTGCAAGTTGCAGAGGCAGGTGCAGCCGGAGCCCCCATAGCACAGCGGAATCCCGCGGCCGGCGCAACCACAGCACTCAGAGCGCAGCAAAATCTGGCGACCGCCACTGCAGTCCCTATAATGCCGCTATCAATGCAATATATACCGGGAGCAGCCTGGCTACCACAATACTCGGGAGCCGTATACCCTGAGCGATTTCAGGGAGAGACTGTGCAGTTGATTTGATGTATACCCCCTGTCTGAAAGTCAAAAAGTAAACATTCTCATTGGACAGTTAACTGGTGCAGCTCAAAGAGAAGTAAAGTCCTGGCAGGACACTGATAGAGACTGTTAAGCAAATTCTGGCTAAGCTGAGGAGCACCTTTGAGACCCGCACTGCAGCTGAAATAAAAATGAGGTTCTTTGGGTGCAAACAAAGGGTGCAGGACAGTATACGGGACTGTGCTCTTAACCTTCAGGAGGCACTGCGGGACATAAAGCAGATTGACCCACATAGCGTGCAGGATGGAGACAGATTGTTAAAGGAGCAATTTGTGTTGGCATATGCAACAGATCAGGACTTATTATAAGTAAAAGGAGGACTTTATGCTGACCTGACAATAGATGGCGATGTTGTGTAACGTTTCCTTCTGTTTAATGTATTGTATAAGAAATAGTCTCACTTGTACTTTCACTTTCGTTTTGTTCCTGATGTAATGCTGAAATGACTGTGCATTCTTCTTTTACCTTATGTTGTTAGAAGTAAAAGCTTGTTATCCCATGAAGCCTGCTCTGTGAAGTTTTCTACTGCAAAGGTGTGGATTCAGAAGCTATACAACAGTTTGTTGAGTGACTCCTGTCCAGCACCCACAGGTCACAGCTGCGCATCATGGCCTTACAAAACCCTGACCTGAGCTTTGCAGACTTTAAAGACAGGGCTATCCGGGCGTTATGTAAGGAGGTGAAGGGTATTAACCCTTTAAGGTTTTATCCCCTTTAATTGTACTTACTTGTGTATATGTATGCCTTGTATGATATATGGGGGTTGAGTTACAGGTAGATTGTGTATCCTAGGGGTAACTAGAGGAGGGCACTAGTAGAGTAGTGTATATATTTATGGGTTAAGTGTAGCTTGCGAGGGATCACTAATGAGGGCACGTTAGAGATCCAGTTAGAATGTTATAAAAATAATGTCAAAGCAGTAATTGGGTTTGGTCACTAGAGGGGGGCATTGAGCACATCCATTCCTGTAGGGACAATAGTTAGGGACTTGTTGCTAGGGAAAGATTGCCTCCAAGCGGGAATCTGTCAGGAAGATTTCCTCTTAGCGGAAGTCAGTCGGGGTGGACTTTGCTAGTGTGAGGATGTCCACGTTCCTGGGCCCTGAGCATAGGGTAGGAAGAAGAGGGGACAAGCAATCCCTGAAGAAGTCGGTGAAGGATTCACCATGGGAAACATGAGCCCAAAGAGAGTGGGTTTACGTAGCAGTAGTCCAGTGGAAGAACCACTGTGGGAACACTCAGCAGAAGAGGTCGTGCATGAGCGTAGAAGCGAGTGTACCATCAGAAATATCCGGTCAGGATAAGCAGAGAGGGGTGGACGACCTAGTAGATGTGTCTTTCTTATGCTGGATTGAAGTGTCTCCAGGGGAAGAGATCGAAGTGCCGTTTTCACCGGGCTCCTCGTCTCGGCAATACCTAGTGGTCCATTCTGGTGTAGTAGAGAAGAAGAGGCAGAATTGTGAAAAAATGTATTGCTGGTATCGATTAAGACGTGCTTATGGTGTCTTGAATGTGCTGTGTCCAGAGTAAAATAAAGCAGAACTGTTTGACGTGATTTGGGACTCTGACTGTAATTGCTCTGTATGCTCCCTCACGGGAGGAGAACACCCCTGGCGAATGGAGACTACAGAGGTAAAATATGTAGCAGCTTCCAGTGCATCGACCCCGCGGCCATCCCTTTACAGTTACACGAACCAAATGTCAGTCGTCCAGCGCTCCCTAGGCACACAGCAGTTACATACCACCAGGAGGCGGCATCCTTCCCTCAGGCCCCCACTGAGGCTGACGCACAAACCCTGGATAAGGATCCATCTGCAGAGCTGCGTCTGCAGGTTCAGGAGCTCACCAAAAGTGTGGCTACACTGGCCAAAACTGTGCAGTCCTTGCAAGTGCCTCCAAAGGAGAAGATAGAGTTAGCCTCCAGTCCAGATGATGTCCCATGGCGACGGCAGTGGAGGATCCCACCGATCAGAGGGCGAGACACCGATCGCTACGACCAACACGGACGATCCATTTGCCGCCGCTGCAGCAGAGTAGGGCACATCGCAAGGTTCTGTCATTTAAACGAGCGACCCCTGGGGCAGAGGGCCAACCCCCAGGAGTTTGACAACCCAGCCCACAGAACTGGCAAGCCAAGTACGTCGGAGGACGACCAGTCCTCCCAGTTGTGATTGACGGCATCCCAATAAAAGCTTTACTGGACACCGGCTCAGGTGACGACCATGGCATATATTCTCTACAAACAGTACTGGGCTGACTCTGATCTTACTCATGGCCCAGAAGATGAGCTGACAGTAGTCGCCAGCAATGGTCAGCCTTTGCCACAGAAGGGGTATAAGGAGGTGACCATTAAGGTGGGGCAAGTAGAGTTAAAAGCCCAAGGTATGATAATTGTAGACATTGATCGACGAGAATGTAACCCAATGATGACCTTAGGTACTCATGTAATAGAAAATTGTCTTGCCGAGGTTATTGTTTAGTTGCAACATGAAACTGCTGGTTCCAGTGAGCAACGGGTCCTGCAAAAGGAGATCAAAGCACTGATGCAAAGACAGCAGGTAGAGCTATCTGGTGGAGAAGTCAACAGTGTCAGACTGAGTGATTCATTCCCCATTGCAATATCCCGAGTGAAATGTTAATTTGGTGTCAGGCAGCCATAGGCCTCAGGGGAAGAGATTACCAAGCCCTGGTAGAACCAGTGTACTCTGATAGTAGGCCCACTATCCTGACAGCCAGAGGGGTAGTCGATGTATGCAAGGGGAGGGTGCCAGTACGCATCTTAAATTGTGGGGAGGAGGAGGCCAAACTACCTCTGTATGCCACCGTTGCTAAGCTGTTCAATGTCAGTAACAACGCAAGTCAGACAGCAGAACCTTGGTCACATGAGACCAGGCGGAGGACAATGGTTCTGCAAAACAGCTGGAGGATTGGTGTCAGTGAGTCGCACGCAGGGCTGCGGGGGGTGCTCGGACCCAAGCCCGTTGATTCCTATGGGGGATGTCACGGCGACCACAGCTCTGCCCGTGTGTTATGATTTGGTAGCTGAGGAGAGCAGGCAAAAAAGGCAATACACCAGAGAGGTTGGAATCTATTGGATTGCAGTACCCTGACTAACCACCACAACTAAAGGCAGCCGTGGAGCGTACCTACGTTGGTCCTGGACGCCTCGTCACAGCCTGAGAAGCTAACTACACCTAAAGATAGAAAGAGGAAAACTATCTGCCCCGGAGCAGATCCCCAAAGAACATAGGAAGCCCCCAAACATGTAATGGCGGTTAGACAAGAGGAAAACACAGACACAGACAGAAAATAGTATGAGCAAACGTTGGGGCCCAAACTTCCTAGAAAGAAAAGGATAGGATGGTCACTTACTGCAATCCAAAAAACCCTAAAAAAAATACCAACACACTAATTGCAAAAACACCTGAGATCACACGACCTCTATCACCTAAATTAGTTCTCTGGTGTAACAAAACCAAACAGCAGCCACTGAAAAAAAACTGGAAAAGGCAAATGAACAAATAACAGTGGCTTAACTAAACTGAGAGGGGCACAAGCCCCCGGAGGGGACCCGGCAGACCCCCACAGAAGTGCAGGACAAAATGCAAAAAGCAAGCACCAAAAACAAAGGAAGAAAATGTCTTATCTGTTAGCAGAAGATGCAGGCACGAAACAGCAAGCTTCAAAGTGAAACAGGAATCACAGTTGAGACCAGAACAATTGATCACCGGCAACCCTGATGGGAGGGAACCTCCCTTATATAAGACCAGTCAGTAACACCTGATCGCCAATCTTCACAATCTTCATTGAATAGTTCAGTACTGTTTGTAACCACCAGAGGGAGCTTCTGCTCAGAATTCATTTCTAGCACATTCACAACACCCGTGGCCCTGGGTGCTCACCTTCCAAAAAGGGGAATATTTACAGGGGAAAATGTCAATAGATCATGACGCCACCTGTGGTGTCTTGTGAGGATCACCAGCGCTGCAGCAGTCCACTGAGGCCGGTGTTATGGCAGCTAGGGTGGTATCGCTCCCACAGGTGGAGCGGGCCTTCAGGGCAGCGTATGTGTAAGGCTGCAGGATGGAGGGGATCCGGCAAGATAAGGACAAGAAGGTGAACACACACACAAGTCACTTTGGTACCTTTACTGGGAATGGTGCAAGTACATCCCGGAGCACTGTAGGGTGAAGGGTGCACATGCAGATCCTCCCACTGAGTAGGTATATGGCCTCCTGTTCCTTGCCTTTCTGTAATGAGTTTCTGGCCTGCCTGAAGCTGGGCCTAACTTAGTCTCTGTCCCGCACCAGCTGACCTTGTGGTAGAACCTTCTCCTGGAGTACACCTTCCTTGCTTATCTCTGTGCCTCCTGGCCCTGTTATTTATCAGCTCTGTGGGACTCCTGGAACCTGTAGTCCTCAGAATTCCGGTTGTCTCCTACTGGGTCGTGGAGATCCCTGTATGCTCGGACCCGGTGTCCGGTTTGTATTTGCTGGGATGAGCTGGTAAGGCTCCTCTGCCCCTTTTGCTACTCTCTCTTACCTTCGGCCTACTCTGGCCCTCACTAGGCTATACACACTGGCAGTTAGCTGGCTGCCTCTTCTGCCGCTCTACAGAGCGTCGGCACGCTCCTAACTTTCTAGCCTGATTTGCTAGGCTCCTCAGCTAGACTGAACAGAACTGCTCCGCAGACTTCTGACTTAGACTGGCTCTGCTCTGAACTCTGCTGCACTCTGCCCTGCAGACAGACTGACTGACTTCTTCCTTCACCCCCTTTTATATCCCAATCAGGGCTCCCTTGGTGGGCTGAGGTAGGGTGAAGGTGTGTGAATGTAGTGAGACCTCTAGTGGATGAATCCTTCGTGCACCCTTCTAGGATATGTGAAACCGAGCACAGCTGGGCTCCACATTCCCCTCTAGTAGAACTCAGCACTCCCGGGCAGAAGTACAGTTTTGCTTTTAAAACATAACAATAAACAATTACAAGCTACAAGCTTTCCTTTATGGGAGGTGAGGACACTTGAACGTTGTACAACAGGTAAATAACTATATATAATATATACATGGCAAAAGCAATTAGAAAAGGAGTAACCAAAAAGTCTGAGTCTCTTTTGGAAAGGTTACTTAAAGGGTAATAGAAAACAATTAGGAGAAAAAGACAAAAATTAATAAGCAACTAAGTCAAGGCATAATAGGAATAACAATATGATACAGTAATATACAGTACCCAATGATAACTATTTACATCTGTTAGGAAGTCAACTAATCTCTATACCTAGCAGGGATTTGTCCCTACGTATCGATCTGCGAGATGCAGTGGTCTGTGAGGTATCAGTTACCCTGTCTGTTCTACGTGCGAGTGAGTTGTAGAATTGCCTTAACCTCTCTACGGGACTGGCAAGTATACCATGGGCTGGGCCATCTGGCTCTGTTTCTGCAGGGGATCCTTCTTCTGGGGGATTCTTTTTCTTGGGATTCTTCTTCTTGGGACTCTTCTGCAACAGGCTCTACTGCGGCAACCGGCTCTTCTGCAGCACTTACAGGTTCTACTGGCTGTAGAGGTTCTTCTTGCTGTGGAAAGAATTGGAGTA
>JARQOD010010550.1:0-26925 GCA_033576555.1 Oophaga sylvatica | reverse complement strand
AAAATAACCCGCACAATAGAAGCACCGTGGGACGTCCCTCGGTGCCTAGATCCCTGGGCCAGTGGAGAGCTGCAAACCCCAAAAGATGAAACAGGAAAGTAATGCCCCGGAGTAGACCCCCAAAGGAATGGTCCCCCCCAAAAAATTTAATGGCGGTTAGACAAAACGAAATACAACGCAGGCAGAAATAGAGTGAGCAAACGTGGGGCCAAAACACTCCCTAGATGGACAGGACAAAAAATTATCTGAAACCCCAGAAAAACCCCTTTGAAAAATTCCCAAACACTTTGTTTTTAAAAATGCTGAGTCACACGATCTCGCCCCGCAAAATTTCAGATCTCTTGGGTGAACAAAGGCAAACCTGCAGCCACTCAAATAGCGGGGGTGAGCATTGAAAAATAAAAGTGGCTATGAAAAAAAGAGAGTAACACGGCCTTGAGGGGGAACCCGGCTACCCCCACAAAAATGCAGAAAAAAAGTAAATGGAAAAAATTTTATGAAACAAGCAGAAATAACTTTTTAAAAAGTAGCGACGAGGCAAGACACCAGTGACTTCCAAATGGCCAGGAAAAAAACAATTGATCACGGCGAGGATCATGGGAAGGGCCCAGCTCACTTATATCACCCCAGTCAGTTTTCCCCTGATTGCCAGTATGTGCGGTGATGATTCTACTATTCAACAGGTTCAATCCCCCAGCAAACCAGGGGACCCCCCCAATCAGAATCTTTTCCCACAGCTCAAAACGTTTTTGCCTGTGTGGGGGGTTCCTTCTGTGCGGAGGGGTTCCTGCCTGTGCGAGTGTTGTGGGTGTCCCAACGGGGTGAGACCCTTCTAATTGCCGGGGTAATTATATTATCCCAAATGTGCAAAAGAGAACGACAAAGACAAGGGTTTGATGCCCAAGTGTTTCCTCTTTATTGTGGGCGGTACGGGGGTTTTTAAAGGAAAAAATAAAAGGTGGTGCAAAACATTTTCCGGTGTTTTTGTTTAAGTTGTTGATTCTTTGGTTGCTGATTCCCATGCCGGATCTTCCCCAAACACCCCGTACAGATGTGACTTGAATCTCAATTTTGTGTGTGCTCCCTTTTTTTGATTCAAAGGGGTGTTTTTTGATTTTATATCTATGTGTTTTTTAATCTTCTATGAATTTTAATTTTTCCAATCCTTAAAAGGGGAGTTCCTTCTTGGGGAAAGGGTTTCCCGTATGGGGTTTTCCCCGCCGTGCGGTGGGGTTTTTTCCTTGTGGGGGGGTTCCCCCTGTTGGGGGGTTCCTGCCTGTGCGGAGGGGTTCCTGCCGTGCGGAGGGTTTCCTGCGTGCGGAGGGGTTTGCCGTGCGGAGGGGTTCCTTCCGTGGGTGAGTTCCCCCGGTGGAGGGGTTCCTCCCCGTGCGGGGGGGTTCCCTTTGTCGTGGGAGGGTTCCTGTCTGTGGGGGGGTTCTGCCTGTGGGGGGGGTTTCCCTTTCCGCAGGGAGTTCCTTTTGAGAGGAGTTCTGCTGTGCAGGGGGTTCCCGTTGTGCAGGGATTTCCCTGTGGGGGAGGACCCCCGGCAGATGTTTATTTGTTTGCTCTAAAAATTTTCTGAATAGTTTTCAACATGTGTTCCGTTTTTTGTTATTAACTTGCATGATGGCCCCCTGGGAAGTGGTAACTAAACCCCGTTCCTAGCTCGGGGGTATATGAGAGGGAAAGCACCCTAAGCGGGCCTTGGGCCCCGGGGGATGGTCGTCCACCCCCGAAACCCCCGCATGGCCAATCTTGTGGGGGGCCCGTGTGGGACATTTCCCATGGAGGAGATTGTCAGTTGCATGCTGTTGCGTTGGGGGGCATCATTGGTGCCCCCTTTGTTGGATCACATCATTTTTTGAGGTGTCAGTTGTGTGATCACGTTGGGACATCTTGGTGACCCCTTTGCCCGATCTGTCATATTTAGGGACACTTTCTTTGCAGGTGCTCTATTGGAAATGCTTGTTGGTAGTTGGGAAAGCTCACAATTGGTGGTGCTTGGTTTCCGTCTTGCTGGGCCGATTGCTTCATTTCTATGCCCCTTCCCTTTTTTGCTCACATTTATTGTGTTCGGGTTTTTCTTGCTTCATATATTGGGTTTTTTTGGTTTTTTGATTAAACCCTGTTTTGGTCAACAAATGGTGTCCAGCAGCGTGTGTTTGTACTTGCTTATCCAAGGCCTTCCTGTTTTCCCGGGCTTTAGGAACTTCCCCAATACAATGGAACCCATCCCCCGTTTTAGGGGTATGTTCCAACCCGGGCCCGGCATTCCCACTGGCCACTGGGAAAGTGAGGGACCCCTGCTGTGGGGCACCGGCCCCGCTTTGGGGCCCAAATTCTCACCTCTCTCTTACACGCGCCGATCACTTCGTCTTTGCTCTTGTGTCACTCGGGGCCTGGGGCGATGTCGTCATACGTGCTGAGCAGCGACCCAAAAGATGTGAAGAGCGGGCAGCGGACTGGGGGAGGGAGGTAAATTTTGTTTTTTTTTTTTATGTATGAAAAATATATGGGCCCCTTTACTGTAGGAGCTAAAGGGTCATTATACGTAGGGGGAATATAGGGGTCATTTATGTATGGAAAAAATTAGGGGCCCTATACTTATAGAGAAAAATTTGGGGCCCTTTTTGTATGAAGCATTATGGGCCTTATATTGAGGCCTTTTATTTCCCCGGTCCCGGCTGCCTCTGCACCCTTCCCCTCAGTTCCCGGGCTGCCCCCCTGCGGCGGTTGTGCGTGGGGGGTCCCTTCCCATTGCTTCCGGGCCGGGGTCCCTTCTCATTTTTGGCACGCTGTGGAGGCCCGACGTGGCTAGAAGCGGGCCGCCCCCGCCTCTTAAAGGGGCAGGGTCTTTTAAAAAAGCAATTTTCCCTTTGGGGCGCACCCGTATAATTTTGTCATCCCCTTAGGGGGTGGGGCAAGGTTTTATCATTGTACTCCGGTTTTTTCCCCTTTTTCCCCGCGGTTTGCGTCTTGTGTTTTGCTGTACTGTTTGTTCCCCGAAATTTCTAAACCTTTTTGGCATCTGGAAATTGGCTATTACTGGGCGTTTTCCCCCTTCGCCATCACCCCCGTCCCGTGGACCCTGCGGTATGTAGACCTTTACCACCGTTTGGCCCCGGACCTTACCCTTTTGCAAAAATTTCCGGACTTGAAATACTTGTTCCCTTTTGGCCCCCGGGGGCAGTGCCACGTGTCCGGGGTCTAACTGGGTAGCACCGTGTCCCGGGTTTTTCCCTTCGGCCGTTCGGGGGGCCTTATACGGGTACCCCCGGGCATATTACCCCCCCCTTTGGGCCCCCGGCCGCGGTTCGAGGTTTCCCCTTTAAAAAATAAAAACAATGGAACTTCCCCCCTTGCCCCCGTTATTCGTTAAGTTGCTGGGGGGGAAACCGCTGGCCCAGAGACCCGCCCGGGTCTGTGCCGGAGGGGGCCGTTTGGGAGTTAAAAAGGGAAAAATCCGATTTTTTTTCGCGTTGTCTACCCCCAGGGGGGCCCTAGGGCCCCGTTGCACCTGACTCTTCTATCAATAATCAGGTACCAGTTCCATGGCAAATCAAGGTCCTCGTCTGGCGGCTCCTCCCCGTTTCCAGGGTGATCCTACTCTGTGTCGGGGTTTCCTCAATCAGTGCACTCTACATTCGAAATCTTGGGGCATATGTTTGCTTTGACCGACCCAAGGTGGGCTTCATCATGTCACACCTGGGAGGAGAAGCCCTCGCCTGGCTAAAACCCGCTATGGGAGAGAGGGGATCCGGTGGTTAACGATCTTAAATTTCTTTCTAGAGGCTTTTCGCAGGACTTTCGATGAACCTGGTCGTACCACTTCGACTGCATCAGCTCTGCTCGCCTGCGCCAAGGTACTCTCACGGTAGCTCAGTATGCTGTTAAATTCCGCACCCTCTCGTCTGAATTGTCGTGGAACAATGAGGCCCTGGTTGCTAATCTTGGGAAGGCCTATCCGGAGGAATCAGGATGAGCTGGCGGGACGGGACAGACCTACTCTCTTGGAAGAGCTAATATCCTTGGCAACCCGAATTGACCTGCGTTTTCAGGAGCGCTCCATGGAGATCAAGCGGGACAAAAGGTCCTATCACCTGGACTTAGTTTGTACAAAACAGGTACTTCACCCTCCGCCTCGAGGCCATGGAGGTGGACCATGTAAGTTTGGCCACCCGCCCCGGGAGGCACGTCGCAAGGAGGGAAGTTGTTACTACTGCGGTAGTTCTGAACATTTGATTCATTTCTGTCCTAAAAAGTCGGGAAACTCCAGTGCCTAGGTCCGGTAGGAGGGGCCAACCTAGGTAAAGAGCAGTCCTCCCTCTTTACACATCTCAGTCTCCGTGTCCTATGGAGCAATAAAATTCTCCGAACACTGTCTACTGGATTCTGGAGCTGCAGGGAACTTCATCCAGCAGGCGGTTGTGGATCATTACCGCTTACCAGTCCAGCGTCTTCCTGATCCGTTACAGGTGTCCGCCGTGGATGGCAAACCGCTGACCGATGCCGTCCAGTTTCAAACCGAGTTGGTGGAACTCCGGGTAGGTCTAATGCATACTGAACGAATGCGATTTTATGTATATCCTGGTTTATCCCATCCCATGCTTCTAGGTTTACCTTGGCTCCAGATGCATGAACCAGTCCTTAATTGGAAAACTGGAGAAGTTCTGCGTTGGGGAGATACCTGCATGAATCGTTGCTTAACCCGGATTCAACCTGTTTCGCCTCCAGTACAGCCTGATACCCTGCCAGGGTTACCTTCCACCTATTGGTCCTTCCCTGACGTCTTTGGGAAAAAGAGGCTGAGAGACTACCTCCACACAGGTCGTATGACTGTCAGATAGAGCTTCTTCCAGGAGCATCACCCCCTCGCGGGAGAGTTTATCCTCTTTCACAGGCAGAGACTCAGGCCATGTCGGACTACATTCAAGAGAATTTGGCTAGAGGATTTATCCGAAAGTCATCGTCACCGGCAGGAGCTGGATTCTTCTTTGTAAAGAAAAAGGACGGATCCTTGCGGCCCTGCATTGACTATCGGGGTCTAAATCAAATCACGGTAAAAAACAGGTATCCATTGCCTCTTATTTCAGAGCTGTTTGATCGTCTCCGAGGGGCCAAGATCTTCACCAAATTGGACCTCAGAGGGGCCTACAACCTGATCCGAATCAGAGAGGGAGACGAATGGAAAACAGCCTTCAACACCCGTGACGGCCACTATGAATACCTGGTAATGCCATTCGGCCTAAGCAATGCACCTGCGGTTTTTCAGGAATTTGTTAATGACATTTTCAGGGACTTGCTCTATACTTGTGTCGTGGTTTACCTGGACGATATTTTGATTTTTTCTGCTGACTTGACGTCACACCGGAGGCAAGTACGCCTGGTCTTACAAAGACTGAGAGAGAACAGGCTCTATGCCAAATATGAGAAATGCCTCTTTGAGCAGTCCTCTTTGCCTTTACTTGGGTACATTGTATCTTCCACAGGATTAAAGATGGATCCGGAGAAGTTGTCTGCAGTTCTCAACTGGCCTCGTCCGTCTGGGCTAAAAGCCATACAAAGGTTCCTCGGATTCGCCAATTACTACCGGCAATTCATTCCACACTTTTCCACCCGAGTGGCTCCAATCACAGCCTTAACCCGGAAAGGTGTAAACTCTAAGGAATGGTCCTCCGAGGCAGAAGAGGCCTTTGTTTCTCTCAAAAAAGCCTTCGCTTCCGCACCCGTTCTCCATCGTCCTAATTCAAGTGAGCAATTTTTTCTTGAAGTTGACGCTTCTTCCATAGGTGCAGGAGCAGTTCTGACCCAGAAGTCGTCTACCGGGCGGATGATCTCGTGTGGTTTTTTTCCCAAGGTTTTTTCTCCTGCAGAAAGGAACTACTCTGTCGGTGATCGCGAACTGTTGGCCATCAAAATTGGCTCTGGAAGAATGGAGACATCTTCTTGAAGGAGCTCATCACCAGGTAATCATATTCACCGACCATAAAAACCTTGCCTATCTCCAATCTGCTTTAAGACTGAATCCCCGTCAGGCCCGTTGGGCATTATTTTTTGCCCGTTTCAATTTTGTACTTCATTTCCGTCCAGCTGACAAGAACGTCAAGGCAGACACACTCTCTAGGGCTTTCTTGCCTCCTGAACTGGAGGAGGAACCTCAGCACATTATTGAACCTTCTAGGTTAGTCGCTGTTGCCTCCACTAATCTGGCCCGGCTTCCTCCTGGGAAGACTTTCGTGTCTGCTTCTGACCGTACTCGTGTTCTGCGCTGGGGTCATTCTTCTAAGTTGGCTGGCCATGCTGGTCAGAAAAAGACGCAGCAACTCATCTCCCGGTATTACTGGTGGCCTACCATGGTCAAGGATATCCAGGAGTTCGTCGCAGCATGTCCTTCATGTGCTCGTAACAAAACTGTTAAACATCTACCAGCCGGCAGGCTTCTGCCTCTTCCGATTCCGTCCGCTCCCTGGCAGCACATCGCGATGGATTTCATCACGGATCTTCCCATCTCTTCTGGCTGCTCAGTGGTATGGGTTGTGGTGGACCCCTTCTCTAAAATGGCTCACTTCGTTCCGCTATCTGGCCTCCCGTCTGCTCCAGAACTGGCCACTCACTTCATCCAGCACATCTTTCGTCTACATGGATTTCCTCTCCACATCGTGTCGACAGGGGCGTCCAGTTCACCTCTAAGTTCTGGAGAGGACTCTGTAAAATGGTAAAAATTGAACTAGATTTTTCTTCTGCATATCATCCCCAGTCTAATGGGCAAGTGGAGAGGATCAATCAAATCCTGGCTGGATACCTGCGTCACTTCGTCAACGCTCATCATAATGACTGGGTAGAATTACTGCCCTGGGCGGAATTCTCCTACAACAATCAAGTAAGTGAATCTTCTGGAAAGTCTCCCTTTCAGATTGTGTTTGGACTGCAACCGGAATTCCTCTTCCTGTCTCGGCATTGTCGGATGTTCCCGCAGTCGATACCTTGTCAAAGAATTTCTCGGACATTTGGAGAGAGACCAGGTCGGCTTTGGAGAAAGCTTCTCAACGTATGAAAACGCATGCGGACAAAAGACGTTTGGAGGCTCCCATCTTTCGTCCAGGAGACAAGGTATGGCTCTCCTCCAAGTACATCCGTTTGAAGTTACCATCGTACAAATTGGGTCCTCGTTTCATTGGTCCCTTTGAAGTTTTGAGACAGATCAACCCGGTCTCTTATAAACTGAAATTGCCTAATTCTCTAAGAGTACCTAACTTCTTTCATGTTTCCCTCCTCAAACCAGTAGTGTTGAGTTCCTTTTTTAAGGACCCGGGTACCACTCCTGATCCGGTCTCTGAGGATGATGTTTTTGAGGTAAAACATATCTTGGCCTCTAAGCGAGTAAGAGGTAGGATCTATTACCTGGTGGACTGGAAGGGTTTTGGTCCTGAGGAGAGGTCTTGGGAGCCTAAAGAGAACATCCAGGCCCCTCTTCTTCTTAAAAGATTTCACGCAGGCTTGAAAAAGAGGGGGAGTAAAGAGGGGGATACTGTTACACCCGGTCCCAGCGCTGGCCCTGCACTCCGTTCTGCTCACTCACCTGTTCCTCGGGCTGTCCCTCTGCGGCGGTCTGTGCGTGGGCTGGGGTCTCCTGTCCCATCTGCTCTCCGGCGTCCTGAGTCCTTCTCCACTTCCTGGCACGCTGCTGGCAGGCCTCCAGACAGTCGGCTTAGGAAGCGAGGCCGTGCCCACCGCCTCTCTTAAAGGGGCAGCGTGCATCTTTTGAAATAGCTAATTAACCAATGGCTGCGCACTCAGTACTATATCTGGTCACTCCACCATTAGGGGAGTGCCGGAGCAACGTGTTCTATCATTGCTACATCCGGTTCTGTGCCTGTTCTGTCTGCGCTGCGTCTGCAGTCTCTGTGCTTCGCTGATACTGTTTGTCTCCTCAGATCATTGCTAACCCGTATCTGGCTAATCTGGACAATCTCAGCTATTACTGGCGCAAGTGTCATCCCGTTCCGCCATCAGCCATCCGTACCCGTGGACCGTGACAAGGTCACTGTAGCCAGCCTTCTACCATCCGTTCTGGACCAGGACCTTACCCTTCTCCGTCAAGAACTTTCCACGGACTCTGTAAATACTTGTTACCCTTTTGGTCCCTCTGGGACAGCTGCCACGTGTCCGGGGTCTAACTGGAGGTAGCACCTGTGTCCTCCGGGTATTCCATTCTGGTCCTGTTCGAGGGGCCTTACTACGGGTACCCGGGGCTCACTAGTTACGCCCCCTTCGGAGCCCCCGGACCGCGGTCTCGAGGTTCCACATTAAAAAATAAATACGAATGTGAACTTCACCACCTCTGCCTCCGCTTCCATTCGTTACATATACTGTATGGAGCATTATATGGAGCAATTGTATATACTATATGGAGTACTATATGGGGCCACTATTCTGTATGCAGCAATAGATAGGGCCAATTATACTGTATGGAGCATTATATGGGGCCATTATGCTGTATGGAGCAATATATGGGGCCATTATGTTGTATGGAGCAATATATGGGGCCATTATGCTGTATGGAGGAATATATGGGGCCATTATACTGTATGAAGCATTATATGGGACCATTACACTGTATAGAGCAATAGAGGTGGCCATTATACTGTATAGAGCAATATATGGAGCCGTTATACTGTATGAAGCATTATATGGGGCCATTATACTATAGCAGGTCATTATATACTGTATGGAGCATTATATGGAGCAATTATATATACTATATGGAGTACTATATGGGGCCACTATTCTGTATGAAGCAATAGATAGGGCCAATTATACTGTATGGAGCATTATATGGGGCCATTACATACTGTATGGAGCAATACATGGGGCCATTATATGTTGTTCATCCTTCATAGTCGAAGATAACCATAGCTTCAGGGTTTAGAGAAGGATCAGTAGCTGTGGGTCTGGAAGTGACTGATGAGGCCAGTCCTGGCCCTGGAGGCTCGCTCACAAATGTGACATAAGTAACTAGATGTGGTCAGGACAGTAGATACTGCTTGTGCCTTGCACACATCTCACTTTCTTTTTGCCTCATATATTCTCCTGTCTTTAGCTGCACATGCTGTTGAGGTGATCCTGCCTCGCCAAGCTGAGCGGTCCAGGAAAAGCTTCTCCCATTCATTAATTTTCACTCCAAGGTTTTTGAGAGACACTTTAAGACAGTCTTTATAGTGTTTTTTCTGCCCCCCGACTGCTCGCTTTCCCTGACACAGTTCTCCGTGCAGCAGTTGTTTAGGCAATCGGCTGTCTGGCATCCTGACCACATGTCCAGTCCATCTGGTTTAGGCTTTTAGCAGGAGAGTATAAACACTGAACAGCCCATATTGTTCCAGGATTGCCATGTTGGGGACATTGTCTTGCCACCTGATTTGGAGAAGTCTGCGGAGACAGCTCATGTGAAAGTGATTGAGCTGTTTGGCATGCCGGCTGTAGACAGTCCAGGTCTCGCTGGCATAGAGAAGTGTGGTAAGGACCACCATGTGGTAAACCTTCAGTTTAGTGGTAAGGCTGAGTCCCCTCATTCCCAAATGATCTTGCATAGTCTCCCGAAGGTGATGCTGGCTTTGGCAATTCTGTTGTTGACCTCGGCGTCTATGGTCACTATGTGGGAGAGTGTGCTGCCCAGGTAGATGACGTTGTCATCTACTTTGAGGTGGTCCTCCTTCCCCATGATGCATGGCTGCTGGTATGGTTTTCCTGGAGCAGGCTGGTAGATAACTTCGGTCTTTTTGCTATTTATAATGAGACCAAAGCTTGTGAAAAATGGTCCATTTCACACTGCATCTACTGGTCTGTACTGGTGTTGAGTGTGCAGACATCAGCAAACAAGAAGTCATGGATAACAGTCCCATGCACCTTTGTAACGGCCTTCAGGCGTCTGGTGTTGAATAGCTTGCAGTCAGTCCTGTACCTGACACGGAATCGGTCTTCACAGTTGCTAAAGGCAACTCTCAACAGGGCAGAAAATAGCATACTGAACAGGGTTGGGGCGAGTACGCAGCCTTGTTTTATGCTATTTGTACCTGGGAAGGCCTCTGATTTGTCTCTATCATTCAGGACCTTCCCCATCATTTCATCATGGAGCTGCTGGTAAATCGTGATGATCTTGCTCGGGCAGCCAAACTTTGCCATGATTTTCCACAAGTCGTCTCTGCTGACTGTGTTGAAAGCCTTGGTCAAGTTGACGAAGGTTATGAAAAGGTCGCTACATTGCTCCTGACACTTTTCCTGGAGTTGAAGTGCGGCAAAGATCACATCTGCCGCCCACCATTCAGCACGTAAGCCACATTGGCTTTTGGGTTGTAGACCTTGCTCAAGGTGATGGAAGAGGCGGTTGAGCAAGAGGTATGTCAGTGTAATGTATGGAGTACAGTTCATATAGCGTCTTGTGCTTGGGTGCGATGAAAACACATGAGACACAGGTTTGATATAGAAGGTCTTGTATTACTTCATACAAGTGGCAAAAATAGTCACACAGTTTGCAGATACAAAAGCAGGAGACACAGCAGGCCAGAGTAACTTAAGCTCAGCAATCACTCTCCACAACAGGTTCAGGATCTCTTCTCTGTTACCGTAATTCCATGCAAACGTGGATTAATCAAATAGCAGGGTTCCAGAGTCCACACAAGAGTTCCAAAGTTCCTCAGTAAGAAATAGCTGGAGTACAAAGTCCAAGGCTTCCAGGAGACAGGTCACAGGCTCACTGCAGGCTTGATTCTGAAGCACTGATTGCTCAGCTGTGGCTGCTTAAGAAGCAAGAGGGAGAGAATCAGGGCGGGAACATGAAAGCTGGAAACTCCATATTGACTGAGGGCAAGATAGCTGCAGCAAGACAGAAAGCAAAATGGCTGAAGGAAAAAACTGAGTTTCAAGAAACATGTACAAAGAACCTTACATTACTCCCCCCTTAGGGACAACCTCCGGATGACCTCAGACCAGGCTTGTCTGGGTACCTCTGATGAAACTGGCAGAGCAAGCGAGGAGCATTAACGTTATTGACTGGTTCCCATGAGTTGTCCTCCACTGGGTAGCCCTGCCATTTAATCAAATATTGTAACTGATTTCTGTACAACCTGGAATCTAGAATCCTTTCCACCACAAATTCTTCCTGACCATCGACTAGCACTGGGTCTGGGCAAGGAGAAGAACGTCCAGGAAACGTATTGGGTGTTGCAGCCTTTAGTAGGGATACATGAAAGACAGGGTGGATTCTCATAGTTCTGGGCAGTTGAAGACGACAAGCAACGGCACTTATAATTTTACTGATTTTATAGGGTCCAATGTACTTATGTCCCAACTTAGACGATGGAATCCTTAACTTAAGATTTCTGGTTGACAGCCAGACCAGGTCTCCTACCTTGAAAGCTGGTGCAGGTTTACGAAATTTATCTGCTGCTTTCTTGTACCTTTCCTGAGCCAATTCCAGATTTCCCTTTAGAAGATCCATATTCTTTTGTAAAGACGTGATTCTTTCAGCCACTGCTGGCAAAGGCGTTTCTATGGGAAATCGAGGAAGAATGTTAGGATGATAACCTAAATTGGAGTAAAAAGGAGACTGCTTAGTGGAGGCGCTCTGAGAGTTGTTATAAGAGAACTCAGCCAGTGGAAGTAGATCCACCCAATCATCTTGTAGGTGGCAGATAAAGCAGCGGAGATACTGCTCCAGGGTCTGATTGGTTCGTTCTGTCTGTCCATTAGTCTGGGGATGAAAAGCAGAAGAAAGGTTTACTTTAATGTCCAATGCGGCACAGAAATTTTGCCAAAACCTTGAAGTGAATTGCACCCCTCGATCCGAAATAACCTCATCCGGTACTCCATGTAAGCGAAACACATTTTTAATCATCAAATCTGATGTCTGTTTTGCAGTGGGTAAGCCGACACAAGGGATAAAATGAGCTGCCTTTGTTAAACGATCAACCACCACTAGAATGGTGTTCTTCCCTTGAGAGGTTGGTAACTCCACAATGAAGTCCATAGAAATGGATCCCCACGGGCGGGACGGGGTGGGAAGAGGTTGTAACAGACCAGTTGGTGAGGAGCGAGGTGTTTTGCATCTTGCACAGACTTCACATGAAGTGACATAGTTTAAAACATCTTTCCTGTAAGTGGGCCACCAAAAGAAACGAGAAAGAAATTCCTGTGTCTTTAGAATTCCTCTATGCCCAACTATCTTGGAATCGTGGATGAGTTGCAATACTCTCAATCTGACTGTTTCAGGAATATACAGACGTTGTCCCTGAATCCACACACCATTCTTAAAGACAAGACTTACGTCCCTTGGGGGTTGTGCCAACAAGGAATCCGCATGGTATGCTTCCTTGATGTCCTTAAGTAGGTCTTGATTATGAATCACTCTCAGGAATCTAGAGTCAGGAAGAATAGTCTTAGGAGGAGCAAGTGGACGGGTCTCTGCTGAATGAATCCTAGAGAGTGCATCAGCCTTTCCATTGCGCGATCCTGGTCTATAAGAAATGACAAAATTAAATTGGTTAAGAAAAGATTCCAGCGAGCCTGGCGAGGAGTCAGGCACTTAGCCGACCTGATAAATTCAAGGTTACGATGGTCTGTCAGGACGACTATTTGCTGTGCAGCTCCCTGAAGAAGGTGTCTCCATTCTTTGAAGGCGGCAATAATGGCCAACAACTCTCTATTGCCCACATCGTAGTTCCTCTCAGCCG
Organism: Oophaga sylvatica; assembly: GCA_033576555.1. Classification (NCBI taxonomy): domain Eukaryota; kingdom Metazoa; phylum Chordata; class Amphibia; order Anura; family Dendrobatidae; genus Oophaga; species Oophaga sylvatica. The sequence goes on along the minus strand of JARQOD010010550.1, from coordinate 14,200 downwards.
AAGACAACTGCTGGGAAAAGAAGGCACAGGGATGCAAGACATTCTTCTCACCTGTTCTCTGAGAGAGTATAGCACCAACGGCACAGTCTGAAGCATCCACCTCTATTATGAAGACAAGTTCGGGGTTGGGATGTACTAAGATAGGTGCGGTGGTAAATTTATCTTTTAGACGGGAAAATGCTTCCTGGGCTTGGGGAGTCCAGGAGAACCTAGACTCTTTCCGGGTAAGTTGGGTGATAGGTGACACTACCTCAGAAAAATTCCTAATGAAACGTCTATAGAAGTTGGCAAACCCGATGAAGCGCTGCACCTCCTTCACATTTCTAGGAATTGGCCAATCCTTGATGGCTTGGGTCTTGCTTCCATCCATACTAATCCCTTGCGTAGATAGTACATACCCCAGAAATTGAATTTCGGTCCTATGGAATTCACACTTTTCAAGTTTGATGTAGAGATGGTTTTGTCTTAGGCGTTCTAAGACCATTCTCAAATGTCCATGATGTTCCTCTGTGGAGTTAGAAAAAATTAGAATATCATCCAGATAAATCACCACGAATGTATCTAGGAGATCCCTGAAGATGTCATTCACCAAGTGTTGGAAAGTGGCTGGGGCGGTACTCAGACCAAAAGGCATAACTAGATATTCAAAGTGTCCATAGCGTGACCTGAATGCAGTCTTCCATTCATCCCCAGGTCTAATACGGACCAAGTTATAGGCCCCACGGAGATCCAGTTTAGAGAAAATTTTGGCATGCCGCACTCTCTCCAATAACTCAGGGATTAAAGGCAATGGATAACGGTTTCTAATAGTAACCTTATTGAGTTCCCTATAGTCTACGCAGGGTCTCAGAGATCCATCTTTCTTCTTCACAAAGAAGATGGGTGCACCTGCAGGAGATGAAGAGGGGCGTATGAAGCCCTTGGCTAGATTTTCGTCTATGTAATCCTTTAAAGCCTTTAGCTCGGGCCCCGCCAGGGGGTAGATCTTACCAAAAGGTATCTCTGCTCCAGGCAATAATTCAATTGGACAATCATATGGACGGTGGGGGGGAAGCTGGTCAGCGTTCTTCTTGTCACATAAATCCACATAGTCCTGGTATACAGCTGGTAGTTCAGGGACTGACATGGTTCCTTTAGGAACAGAGCAAGCTGAAACTTCTGGACTCATCTGTTTCTCTGGAAAGTGTAATTCCTTGGTCCCCCAGTTAATGGTAGGGTTCTGAGCCTGCAGCCATGGTAGCCCTAGAATAATGGGAAAGTGGGGAGAAGAGATAAGCATAAAGGACAGTTTCTCTTGATGATCTTTACCCATAAGGACCCTCAAAGGCTCCGTCTCCTGATCCACTGGTCCAGAGGTCAGCAGGGAGCCATCCACAGTTTCCATCTGTACTGGAGTAGCCTTCTTCACTGAACGTATCCCTGTTTCAGAGCAAAGGAGACATCCATAAAATTTCAACTTGCCCCTGAGTCGATCATAGCAGAGCTAGACACCCAGACTGAGTCAACCCAGAGTTTGATGGAAAGGAAGCAATGAGAATTGTTTTTCTTACAACTCAGCTGGGACACCGCTGAGGAAACTTGAAAAATTGCAGCGTTTACACAGTCATCGTCCTCAGAAGTAACGGAGTTTAAATCCGAGAAATCAATATCTGTTGCTGCAGATCTCTCTGGAGCCTGAGGCTCGGACCTGACAGATCTCCTCTCGCAACACTCACAATGAATGAGTGCTGCAGTAGTCCTACGAGAACGGCTGGGGCAGTTTATAATGAAGTGCCCTGACTTACCACAGTAGAAACATAGATTTTCCTTTATACGATGTTCTTTGCGTGCATCACTAACCCGTCTTTGTAAAGAGTCCACCTGCATGGGTTCAGATTCAGGTTCCCGTGTGATCCTACTCAAAGGTTCCTTAGCTGGGGAGGAAGGTAGGAAAAGGTTAGTGCGATTGCTTTCGAACCATCTCTCTTGCCTGCGTTCAGTCAGACGAGCATCAATACGGATGCAGTAGTTAATAAAGTCACCTAACGCAGTGGGAGGGTCGGCACGAGCAAGTTCATCCTTAATCAGTGGAGACAACCCTTTTCGAAAAATAGATTTTTTGGCGGAACTGTCCCAAGTGGTATCAAGGGCCCATCTCCTGAAATCCAAGGCATATTCGGCTACCGAGCGCTTACCTTGGCGCAAAGTTAACATGGCTGCTTCAGCTGTTGCACCTCGATTGGGGTCATCAAACACCTGCCCCATGGCTGAAATAAAATCATCAAGATGATCCAAACATTCATCCTCAGTCTCAATCAGAGGGTTTGCCCACATCAAAGCCTTGTTGGTAAGCAACATAATTATAGTAAGCACTTTAGATCGTTCAGTGGGAAATTGTGAAGCATGTGCAGAAAAAAAAAGATTGCATTGATTAATAAATCCCCTGAATTTCTCACGTTCACCGCCAAAACGAAAAGGGGGCAACTTGGGAATCCCAGAACTCGGGGCTACGGCAGGAGCCTGGACTCGCTCCTCTAGAACCTCAATCCTGGCTCGTAAATCCTGGGTAGTTTGTCCAAACACTTGCAAATTGTGATTAGTGAGGTCCTGTAGGTTTGCAAAACGGGTCTTTATAGTCTGTAAATCTGCAAGGATATTATCAGTCACTCCGCAAAGTTCCTTTATGCGGGCCTCCATCTTCCAGATCTTTTAAGACAGGAGTACTGGAAGGAGAAGAGAAAAAGAGAAAAAAAAAAAAACAATAGTGTTTACCTGTGGTAACACTGCAGAAAAAAAAATTAAGGGAATTGCTCACCTGGAATGGTTGTGAGAAGTCACAACCACTGTCATCACAGAAAGTACAACTGGACATCTGATATCCACAGTTACAGCAGACACAGCCTTCCCAGACCCAGCAGACACTAACGTTTGGCTTCAGAATCTTGTAATGTATGGAGTACAGTTCATATAGCGTCTTGTGCTTGGGTGCGATGAAAACACATGAGACACAGGTTTGATATAGAAGGTCTTGTATTACTTCATACAAGTGGCAAAAATAGTCACACAGTTTGCAGATACAGAAGCAGGAGACACAGCAGGCCAGAGTAACTTAAGCTCAGCAATCACTCTCCACAACAGGTTCAGGATCTCTTCTCTGTTACCGTAATTCCATGCAAACGTGGATTAATCAAATAGCAGGGTTCCAGAGTCCACAACAGGTTCCAAAGTTCCTCAGTAGGAAATAGCTGGAGTATAAAGTCCAAGGCTTCCAGGAGACAGGTCACAGGCTCACTGCAGGCTTGATTCTGAAGCACTGATTGCTCAGCTGTGGCTGCTTAAGAAGCAAGAGGGAGAGAATCAGGGCGGGAACATGAAAGCTGGAAACTCCATATTGACTGAGGGCAAGATAGCTGCAGCAAGACAGAAAGCAAAATGGCTGACGTAAAAAACTGAGTTTCAAGAAACATGTACAAAGAACCTTACAGTCAGAATCTTCCCATCAACGGACAGAATGGTCGTCTCAGGATTGGCGCTTGCCTTTTTTCTTGTAGATGTGGATTATGCTGGCATCTTTCAGCTGTTGTGGACCAGTTCCTTTTTCCTTATGGACTGGAATAATTTGGTCATCATTTGTATCAGGACAGGGCCTCCTGCTTTGTATAACATGGCCGGTATAGCATAGTTTCCTGGTGCTTTGTAACAGGAGAGTTGTTTTACTGCCTTCCTGACTTCATCTTCACTGTTAAGAACATCGAGGTCCTTGGTGATTCTTACCTGTGGCAGGCAAGCAATGGCCTTCTCGTTGATAATTGCAGAGCGATTAAGGACATTGCTGAAGTGCTCAGCCCACCATTCCAGAATCTGTTTCTTCTCTGTCGGCAGCTCATTCCTTCCGCGTAGAGAAGAGATGAGGAGTTGGATGACTGGGGTCCATAAACAGCCTTTAGTGCATCATAGAAGTGCTTCAGGTCATGGCTTTCTGCGTAGCCCTGGATTTCATCAGTCTTCTTGCTGAACCAGCTGTCCTGCATCTTGCGTAGCTTCTTGGCTAACGATGTGGGTTATTTTGATGCGCCTTACACTGCTGATGTTTCTCTCCTAGGAGTGGCTTTATTTCTTTGCCGCTTTCATCTTACAAGTCTTGGTTACCTTGGCTGCTGGTCCCAGATGCTCCAGGGCAGTATTGTAAATAGCATCTTTAAGTGCCCCTGTCAGCAGGATTGTGCATAGTAACTACAGACAGTGTCAGGTCGGCGCCATTATACTGATCACAATGATACCTGGGATGAATCCATCTTGTGGTTGTTGTGGAATCTTTATTTTCAGTTTTGAGTTAATGATATGCTCGTGCTCCGGAGCGGCCTGTGGGTGTGGCTATCGGTGGGCTGTGGGCGGCCTGTGAGGCTGCCTGTAGGGGTCCTCATGTGCCGCTCTGATTAGGTATTCATCTGTATGGCTTGTGACAGATTACTGATCCCTCACTGACCTGCCCCCTATTTTGAACAATGAATATCTGAACATACTGAAGAAAACAAACAACCCTTCTACAGGTGGCGCCGGCCGTGGCCCCTGTGCTGCAGCATAATTAATGTGCATCTTTTGTAGTTAATACAAGTCTTTGATCTTTTCCTGAGGTGTATAACAAAAAAAAAAATCTATTTGAAAATGGTGCAGTAGCAGCTATCGGTGTATATAGCTGTGATCCGATAGCTGCTACTGCGCATGTGCCGGCGGGCCATCTCACTAGAGAAAAAAAAAATCCTCCTCCAAGATGGCACTGCCCTTTTACTTGTGCTGGAGCATAGCAACATTAGTGAAGACCTCAGCGCCTAGGGTTGGTTACATCTCCTGAGGACCCACCGCTTCTTGAGACATCAATGATCCCCTGCCCATGTTCTGCTGCCACATGTAACAGATACAGATAAGGCCGGGTTCACATTGCGTTATGGCAGTCCGTTTAACGGATGCGTTACAAAGCGGCATTAACGCGATGTAACGCACCCATAGACTGCCATAACCTATCGCATCGATAACGCATGTCAAAATCAGCATGCATTAGCGATGTCCCGTTATGCTGTGACGGACCCACGGACGCGGTCTACCACGTTCGAAGGGTCTGTCATAAATAGCGCAGAATGTGCAGATGCGCTAACGTGATCGCACAAACGCGATAAAAAAAGCGCAGTCCATGTAACACATCTGTTAAATGGACTGCCATAACGCGACGTGAACCTGGTCCAATATGCAGGAGGACGTGAGAAATATTCAGGTCACCAAAATAAGAAGAGATGAGTCAGCAGACAAACGAACCAACAAATATATAGAGATGTATTGTGCCCCCAGAAGAGGAGAGAAGAAGGAAGAGAGAAGAGAGAGGAGAGAAAAGGGACGAGAGAAGAAAGACGAGAGAAGAGAGGAGGGAAGAGAGAAAAGGGACGAAAGAAGAGAGAAGAGAGGAGGGAAGAGAGAAAAGGGACGAAAGAAGAGAGAAGAGAGGAGGGAAGAGAGAAAAGGGACGAGAGGAGAGAAGAGAGGAGGGAAGAGAGAAAAGGGATGAAAGAAGAGAGAAGACAGATGAAAGACTACCAGAGAAACTGGATCTTCTACAATGCAACAAAACAAAAGTGATGTAACAATTTACCATCAAATCTCAGCAAGAAGATTAAAGCTTTTATTTTCGGCACTACACTGTTATGGGGACACTGTGGATATCACTGTTATTATGGGGACACTGTGGATATCACTGTTATTATGGGGACACTGTGGATATCACTGTTATTATGGGGACACTGTGGATATCACTGTTATTATGGGGACACTGTGGATATCACTGTTATTATGGGGACACTGTGGATATCACTGTTATGGGGACACTGAGTGTTAGAACCTCTTGTTAGGTTTTGTTTCACTTTGCTGGTCACATGACCTTTTTTCCCTATTTAGTCTGGCTCCGCCCTTCTGGCTTTGCTGGACTTCATTGTATTATCTACTCTTAAGCTAGCCGGGTGCTTAGGTGCCTTACTCTGTCAGTTTTGCTTGATCTTAGGATCTCTTAGTATTTGTTTTCTGTTTTATATTCCCTGCTACACTTTGTTAGGAGGTGTCCACCTTTTCACCCAGTCCCTAGATCTTGTAGGGATTCCTTCCTCGCAACTATAGGTCTTCGGTCAGACTAGCTGAGGACTTTAGCGGGTCTGGTCGCAGGATCAGGTTCCCCGTTACATCGTAGGGATCCAGCTCAGTCTTATTGTAGGGACAGAATTCCCACCTTTCCTTAGTGCTTGTAGCAGATCATAACAGTAAGTCCAGCCCAAAGGAAAAAAAAAAAAAAAAAAAATCTCTAAGGAAATATTTTCTGTTTCATCATGGTTTCGGTTCAGGATTTGGTTCAACGCCTGCAGGGACTTTCTCTGGAGGTGGCTGAGATAAAGCAACACGTGAGTAGTTGTTCTGGAGCACATTTCGTGGAGCCAAAGGTACGTTTGCCTGATTTATTTTTTGGTGAACAACAAGATTTTTTTTCTTTTAAAAATGCTTGCTTGTTGTATTTCCGTTTGAGACCCAGATCCTCTGATGATGAATCACAGCGCATAGGGTTCATAATGTCACTTTTGCGCAAAGAACCTCAGGACTGGGCCTTTTCTCTGCAGCCTAGTGATCCATGCTTTAGATCAGTGGATAGTTTTTTTTTCTGCTTTGGGGTTATTGTATGACGATCCGGATCGTGTTTCATCAGCTGAGACAGAATTGAGACGTTTTGAGACAGGGATCAGGTAATGTGGAAAAATATTGTACTCACTTCCGAAGGTGGTCCACTCAGGTGGGCTGGAACGATTCAGCTTTGAAAAGTTTATTTCTTGCAGGGTTAAGTGAGAGGGTTAAAGATTTGCTGATTGCTTATCCCATACCTGGTAACTTGCAAGAGGCTATGCAATTAGCCATACGGGTGGATAGGAGACTGCGTGCAAGGGTTAATGAGAGTAAATCTGCTTGTCAGCTCCAAGTTTGGAGAAGGAATGTACTGACATTGCAGAGCCGATGGAAATTGGAGCAATGGCACCTCACTCTCGAGAAAAAGAACGCAGATTTGCTAAGGGCTTGTGTTTCTATTGTGGTAAATCTGAGCATTTTATTAAGAACTGTGCGCTCCGAATGAATAAAGAGAGAAAAAAAAATGAGGTCAGTTTCGCTCGTATAGCTTGTTTAAACAATAAAGGTGTCTTTCTTTCTGCTACCACTGCTGGTGAGGAGGAATTAATGGAGTTTCTGGTATTTGTGGATTGTGGTTCAAACTCTCAATGTGATTGATGGGAAATTTTTGGAAAAACTAAAATTAAAACCCAAACTTCTGTCTTCCCCTATTAATGTGGTGTCTGTGGATGGTTCTCACTTGAAAAATGTTACTCACATATCTGTGAATTTCCTCTTACTATTAATGGTGTTCATCAAGAGAATTTGGATTTGGTGGTTTTGAATAATTTGCCCTCACCGGTGATTTTGGGGTTACCCTGGTTAAATTGCACAATCCGGTACTGGATTGGTCTACCAATGAAATTAAGTCCTGGAGTCCCAATTGTTATGACAAGTGTTGTAACGGGCGTATTGTGCTGTAGTTAAGGGGGAGTTACCTGTACCTATTCAGGATTTTTGGAAAGTTTTTTATGATAAGGAATCGCAGGTATTGCCTCCTCAGAGATTATGATTGTGCAATTGAATTTGTCCCTGGAGCGAATCTTCCTAAAAGTCGTTTATTTAATTTGACTATTCTGAGAGAAAGGCTTTGGAGGAATACATACAGACAAGCTTGGCCGCCGGTCACATTAGGCCTTCCAAATCTCCTGTGGCGGTTGGATTTTTTTTTGTTAAAAAAAAGGACGGCGGTTTACGGCCTTGTCTAGACTTTCGTGAGATTAATAAGATTACTGTACGCAATCCTTACCCACTGCCATTAATTCCTGATTTGTTTAATCAGTTAGTGGGGGCCAAGTGGTTCTCGAAAATTGATCTTCGAGGGGCATACAATTTGTTGCGCATGAAGGAGGGGGATGAATGGAAGACTGCGTTTAACACTCCACTGGGTCATTTTGAGAATCTGGTTATGCCTTTTGGACTTTCCAGTGCTCCGTCATTTTTTCAGAATCTTATTAATGACATCCTTAGACCTTTGATCGGCAGAAGTCTGGTTGTGTATTTGGATGACATTTTGATTTATTCACCGGATTTGGAGTCTCATTGGAGGAGTGTGCGTGAAGTATTACAGTTACTGAGTGATAATTCACTTTTTGCCAAACTAGAAAAATGTGAGTTCGCTGTACAGAGACTTAGTTTTTTGGGCTACATTGTCTCCAGTGAAGGTTTTGAGATGGACCCGGTGAAAGTGCAAGCTGTGCAGGATTGGCCTAGACCTATTGGTGTGAAATCAATACAGAGGTTTTTGGGGTTCGCCAATTATTATAGAAAATTCATAAAAGATTTTTCTGTGATTGCCAAACCTCTGACCGATCTCACCAGGAAAGGTGCTGATGCGGTTCAGTGGACTACTGAGGCCATTGAGGCTTTTGTGTTGCTAAAGGAGAGGTTCAGCTCTGCTCCCATCCTTACGCAGCCTGATGTGACTAAACCATTTTTGGTTGAGGTTGATGCTTCTTCTGTGGGGGTCGGCGCGGTGTTGTCTCAGGAAAAGACGGATGGAGTACATCCCTGTGCTTTTTTTTCAAAGAAATTTTCTGAGTCTGAACTAAATTATGATATCGGTAATCGGGAATTGTTGGCAATTAAACTCGCATTTGAACACTGGCGTTATTTTTTGGAGGGAGCGGAATTTCCCGTTCAAGTCTTCACTGATCATAAAAATCTGATCTACCTTGATGCTGCCAAACGCTTGAATGCCCGTCAGGCTAGGTGGGCACTGTTTTTCTCACGGTTTAATTTTACCGTTACTTACATCCCAGGTACTAAAAATGTTAAAGCTGATGCTTTGTCTCGCAGCTTTTCTCCTATGGTGGGTACTGAGGAGGAGGAGGAAAACATCTTGCAAGAGGGGGTTGTTATTGCTGTTTTGGACTCCGTGTTGGAAGATGAGATTCTTAAAGCACAGGAGAATGCCCCATCTAACACGCCTCATGGGAGGTTGTTTGTGCCTGGTACCCTGAGGAGAGATTTGTTTGTTGAATGTCATGACTCTCGGTTGGCAGGTCATCCTGGAATCTCTGAGACCAAGAGACTTGTGGGTCGCAGTTTTTGGTGGCCAGGATGGCAGAAGGAAGTCATTAAGTGGGTGCGTCAATGCACGGTGTGTGCTAGATCTAAGTCTTCACATTCTCCTGCTGCGGGGTTGCTTTGCCCTCTGGAGGTCCCTAGTGCACCTTGGACACATTTGGCTATGGACTTTATTACTGACCTTCCCCCCTCTGAGGGTTTCACTGTCATCTGGGTGGTCGTGGACCGTTTTAGCAAGATGTGTCACTTGGTTCCTTTCATCAAACTGCCCTGCGCTAAGACTCTCGCTAAGGCCTTTGTCAAGGAAATAGTCAGACTACATGGCGTTCCTACTGACATTGTTTCTGATAGGGGACCTCAGTTTGTGGCTCATTTTTGGCGCGCTTTTTGTGACAGGTTGGGAGTTCATTTGTCGTTTTCATCCGGATATCATCCTGAGTCTAATGGCCAGACAGAAAGGAAAAACCAGGATGTTGAGCAGTTCTTGCGTTGTTTTGTGACTGATAGTCAAGAGGGGTGGTCTGAGTTTCTGCCACTTGCTGAGTTTGCTCTTAACAACCATACATCTGTGTAGCCCAGCTACGCAGGCACACATAAAGTCCAGGAGAGTGCACTGGAAGGCAACAGCAAAGCTTGATATGCATTCACTGTCACTCACACTTTCAGACACGCCCATCTGAGATATAAGGGGGAGTGACACGTGGCAGTCAGGCAGTCAGTCTGGAGGGAGAGTGAGAGAGAGGAGTTAGTTCAGTCAGTTAGCTCCGGGAGGCTCAGGAGTGAGTCATCCCTTGGATAGTTATCTGTCTGAGATAAGATCAGTCTGAGTGGAGCTTAGTGTTCAGTGGAGTTCAGCCTGTTAGCTTCTGTCTCAAGGACAGAGCAGCCATTCAGTCTCGGTCCTGTGTGGACTTTGGAGGAAACTGAGAGCTGTGCAGCGAGCTCTGGATGAAGCTGACATTATTCCACAACTGCCACAAGTGCTTATGTTAAAAGCGGGAAGCAGGGCGAAGGGCACAGTGGAGAAGATAGAAAAGTGCTACAGGTATTGGATTGCTTGCACTAAATTGCCGGACACCGGGGTCTGAAGTGTTGCTACTGTTTCAGGCATAGTAACAAGAAACCCGGAGGCATCTGGACTACAGGTCGCAGAGAGCAACCCTAAGTGTCAATACGTAACCGGAGACAGGGATAACGGGTCTAGCCTGATCAGCAAATATAGACTTAGTTTTCACCACTTAGAAGTTTCCACCACAATGTTGGCCGGGCAGGACAGCTACTGAGAAAGCTGGAGATTCAGAGTTAACTTCGCTTCAGGCAAGTTGGACTCACCTACACATTGGAAGTTAAGGAGGCCTCTAACCTGCTCAGCTGTTACCGGAAAGTGCACTCTTCACCCCGACCAGCTCCCTGGGATCTGCTTGAACCATCATCAGTAAAAGGTATGAAAAGGAACTACCTTGTGTGTGACTGAATTCTTACTACCCCTGCATCATCACCACCATAGACTTCCAGGGACACGTCTCACCTGTGGGAGACTTACTATCAAGCTGCCCCATAACATCCCCTGTGAAGACTCTTACAGCAGCGCTGGTACAAATTACCAGAAACCACAGGTGGCGTCACAAACTATCCTAATAATCCCCTGTAAATATTCCCCCATTGCACGACCGCCAGGGCCACGGACCGAGCCACCGCTACCAGTGACAACTCCCATAGATGCCCATGGGCTCGGCTCCGAGTACCCCATAGCCCTGGTATCCACAATTGTGGTGCGTGGTCGCAACAACTAAACTTTTGGCGTCACGAACAGGATGCGAAACTTGCAATTGTGAGTCCTGTGTGCCTATATTGAACTGTTTGTGCAGAAAAGACTGTTGCTACATTTGGCGCCAAATACCGCCATTTTACCGTCAAGTTGGCGCCCTGAGGCGCTGGTGAAGAAGGTGGGCGTGCATTCGTGGGCGTGTACCCCCCTGAGGCGCGAAAAGATATGGCCGCCCTCTCCAAATGTTACTACAATGTGCGGTCCTGCCCCACTGCTAAAGAAATCCGCCTCCTTTTCATCCTCTATCCGAAGAGGAGGACACGCAAATCCCGCCTCCACGGAAGAGACCAGACAGTTCCTGATGGAACCTACACTCTTGCCTGGGACGAGATGGCGGAAGGACAGGAGGATCTGAGCCGAGGACCGGATGATTTCCTACCTGTGCCGGAGCTGTCCCAGATAGGGACACCGACCCCGCCATGATGGAGCTGCGGAAGGAGAACGAGGAGCTGAGAAAGAAGCTCCAGAGTCGTGCTAAACTGCAGGAGACGGAGAGGCACTGGCGCGCCCAAACTCAGCGGCTGCTGTGGGACGCAGTGTTCTCTCCTACAAGCCAAGCGCCGTCTCCTGAATTCCTGAAATCGCTGCTGGAGAAGGCTGAGGGACGACCGGAGGCGACCACCGAAAGAGCTGTACCTGATCCCACCGATGGAGCGGTGGAGGCGAAGGAGGCTGAGGAGGTCCTGCCCGTTCCGGAGTGCCAGCCCGGCCAGGAGGCCGCAGCGGATTACCGTTCCCCGGTAAGGACACCGAAGGGTTCCTGTCCATCGTTGCCGGAAGTCGACTGGGATGAGATGGAGCGTATTGATGACATCACGTATGCCGTCCAGTGGGAAAGAGAGATGCAGTGTCGTGAAGAGGAGCAGCGACGCCGGCAGGAGGAAGAGCGGGAGGTGCAGCGGAACCGACAACGGCAGTATGAGCAGTTGGTCGCTGACAAGGAGATGGTCCGCAACGACAAAGGTACCCGAAGGGAACCGCGGCGGCAGGGGTGCGTGGTAGAATTCCAGCTCCGCAAGGGCTGGGGTTTCATCCGGGAACCGGGACTCTATCCTGGGGTATTTGTGAGCCGCTGGGACGTAGAGTCCCACCTGTCCATCGGTCATCCGGGAAGGGACCTAGTAAACGGGGACATAGTGAGCTATACACGGCACTGGGGTTTAAAGGGCTGGTATGCCCTCAATGTGTCCATCGTCAGTGACCCCGTCCCCGACGCCGGTAACGTCAACACTACCGAAGCGTCCCCGTCTCGAGCGCCCACAGCACCAGGCCGTACTCCAGCATCGCCCCCTGCAGGCTCATCGCAATCTATGTCGCAATCGGCATCGCCTCCTGCTTACTCAACGCAAACCAAGTCGCAATCTGTACAGCAGCCCAGGTCTCAGCCAGCGCTGCCGCCTAAACCGCAAACTGCGACCAAATTAGTATCGCAAAAAGTTGTGGCACCTGTAGCGACGCAATCGGCGTCTCACAAAGAGGAAGCACCCGGCGTGCCCCTAGCGGTTCGCACAAGGACTGTAGCGACCCAGACATTGATAGCAGGTCATGACCTGTTTGTAATGCGCTCTAGAGAGCATCGCGTTGTTCCAGCCCCCGGGGTGGAAGATGTAATTGAAGTCTGCAAGAAATGTGAAGACTGGTAGGACCCAGACAGGGGTTTACCGCATTCTAGTAACTGTAGAAAGTTTTGAAAGAAAGTTTGCAGAATTGCACTAAAAAGTATGTAATGTTTACATATCCTGCATAAAGTAGAATACCCGGCTGGGTTCAAGATTATACTAGGTTATACGAGTTTAATGGTTATTTAAAAAGTGAAAATGTGTGATGAAGATGTTGCACTTTATGGTCTTTCATTAATATGTGAAAGATGTTTACATAGTTTATACAAATTTTGCACAGCATGACTACTTGAAATGTATATTGTGTCTTTTGTCATAAATGGACTGAGAGGCTGTGGACTGAGCCAGCCCAAGAACTGATCTTTGTAAATAGTTGCGCTTCGGTGCATTATCTTGGTTTTACATGAAACCATTGCTAACTACCTCAGAAGAAAAACCCGTATGGTGTGGCCCAGAGTGAGGTCTGCAATAAAGTCCTGCAGCCCACCCAGGACCCACGTGGGAGGTTTTTGGTGCGGGTCCTCCACAAGAATACTGCCTATACTGTGAATATTTAAAAAATGTTTTGATACGTTTGTATTATTCTTCCTTGTACATATTGTAACGTTTAAGAAATCCTCACCTCCCGGATGGGATGAGTTTGAAATGTTATGTTATTGCAAAACAAAATGTTTCTTTTTGTCTTTTACAGCCCGGGAGTGCTGTGTTTTACCAAGGGGGGATGTGTAGCCCAGCTACGCAGGCACACATAAAGTCCAGGAGAGTGCACTGGAAGGCAACAGCAAAGCTTGATATGCATTCACTGTCACTCACACTTTCAGACACGCCCATCTGAGATATAAGGGGGAGTGACACGTGGCAGTCAGGCAGTCAGTCTGGAGGGAGAGTGAGAGAGAGGAGTTAGTTCAGTCAGTTAGCTCCGGGAGGCTCAGGAGTGAGTCATCCCTTGGATAGTTATCTGTCTGAGATAAGATCAGTCTGAGTGGAGCTTAGTGTTCAGTGGAGTTCAGCCTGTTAGCTTCTGTCTCAAGGACAGAGCAGCCATTCAGTCTCAGTCCTGTGTGGACTTTGGAGGAAACTGAGATCTGTGCAGCGAGCTCTGGATGAAGCTGACATTATTCCACAACTGCCACAAGTGCTTATGTTAAAAGCGGGAAGCAGGGCGAAGGGCACAGTGGAGAAGATAGAAAAGTGCTACAGGTATTGGATTGCTTGCACTAAATTGCCGGACACCGGGGTCTGAAGTGTTGCTACTGTTTCAGGCATAGTAACAAGAAACCCGGAGGCATCTGGACTACAGGTCGCAGAGAGCAGCCCTAAGTGTCAATACGTAACCGGAGACAGGGATAACGAGTCTAGCCTGATCAGCAAATATAGACTTAGTTTTCACCACTTAGAAGTTTCCACCACAATGTTGGCCGGGCAGGACAGCTACTGAGAAAGCTGGAGATTCAGAGTTAACTTCGCTTCAGGCAAGTTGGACTCACCTACACATTGGAAGTTAAGGAGGCCTCTAACCTGCTTAGCTGTTACCGGAAAGTGCACTCTTCACCCC